>CAEFZX010006729.1:0-35245 GCA_903066825.1 Alfaro cultratus
CCATCCATCCATCCATCCATCCATCCATCCATCCATCCATCCATCCATCCATCCATCCATCCATCCATCCATCCATCGTAATTTTAAAAAGTTTTTCCTTATAGTTCCACAAAAGTCATTATATAACTCACAGAAACTATGATTGCAATAAAAGCCACTTTTCAAAAATATTTCCTGTCATTTTTTATTTCTTTTTAGCAAAGAAAGCAAACAATAAAAAATTTAAATCAATTAAAATTGGATTTCTTATGAAGAATGTTATTTTATTTCTGGGCTTTATGGCCCGGCTCTACTTTGATATGATCGAACCACAATGTAGAATCTGACAGGACGTCTGTGAAAATGTCGTCACCATCTGAGAAAACTGCAGGGTGGAGTGAATTCGTTTTAGAAAATAACGAACGGGAAGGTTTCTATTATTACATTAAAGCTTTTTGATTGTGTACTCTCTCAAAAGCCTCTCTAACTGATCCCAGCTGAAGTGACATAAAGTTGTGCTAAAAAGACAAGTTGGACCAGAACCTCGATCCGTCCTGCTGCGTCAGAACACCAGTTAAAGTGTCAGTGTGTCAGTAGATGCTGTCACAGGGCGGGTCATGTGAACAGAGAGCTTTCTGTCCACTGCTAGGTGTCTCCATTACTGACTTTGTTTTCCCTGGATGGACTGAGGTTAGTGGCACATTTGGAGCTGTTGGACAATTCCCCAGCTGCCGCCATGTTCTGGCGGAGCGCGGCGGTTCTGCCAGCTGCTCTGGCAGGGCGTTAGCCGTCATTTGGACGGGCTCCTTAGCGACTAACTGCACCCAGAAACACTCGGGATGGGCAGGTTTTGTTTGCTCTTGGAATTAGTGGTGGTTGCTACGGGATTCCTCTGGACGATGAGGAAGGGAGACAAGTTTGGTTTTTATTGCAGATCGGTTGGAAAAACAGAAGGGAAAAATACCAACCACACAGTCCCGTCAGCTTCTATAGCAACCATCCATCCAGCCAGCCATCCATCCATCCAGCCAGCCATCCATCCATCCATCCATCCATCCATCCATCCATCCATCCATCCATCCATCCATCCATCCATCCATCCATTTATATTCGTCTCTGTTTTTCTACTCTAGCATTGGTCCAGAAAACGACTGCATTCTGAAATCTTCAGTCTAGAAAACTGTGAATCATAGAACCCTGTTGGTCGTTGAAGTTTCCCATCCTCTGGTGTTGGAGCACAGAGAAACGGTTCAGTATGTGTGAGTCCTGACACATTAATCCTTCGTGTTTCCTGTTGTTCCTCGTTGTTTTCACTGCCAACAAACCCCGCTGCCATTTGCTTTGAAGACCAGAAACGTCCACATTTTCCGGCGTCTCTCGGCCACCTCGTCCTTGTTCTCACCTGCCCAAACAAACTAACGCAGAGCATGAAACTCTTTCAACATGTGAGAGGAGCTGAAAAGCCACATTAACATGGCCTGTCTGCTGATAGATCGTCTCTGGCTGCATGTGCAATGCCTTAACCGCCTCCCGCCGCTGGTGGAGACACCTGCGTGATTGATGCTCCCTATTTAGCAGCAGGAAGGAACAAGTGCACCTCCTCTCCAGGGAGCGTTCGCCAGCACCTTGTGCCGGACAGCTGTGGGTGGCCGGAGGGAGGAGCGGAGAGGTGGGGAAAGGTGGGAGACGAAAAGAGAAAAAGCTGAGATGACAGAAAGAAAAAGTGGATGTCTGAGAACGAGAGCAAGCGACCCACATCTGTTCGTCATTATCCTCCTGGCCCCCTCTCTGGTAATCGCTCCATCTGACATAACTCACAGCAGACCTCACTTTGACTACAGATGGGTGGGGGGTGAAAGTTATTCAAGGCAAATTTTGCCAAAGGTACGACTAACTCTTCGTCTCGGTCCCTTTAATTCTCAAATCTCACCGCATTAAAAGAAAATTCCCAGCACTTTCCTGTCTCCTATTAGTGTTAATAACACTGTATCCACCGCTTTAATTGCTGGTATCTGGCAACGCTGCAAGATTGTTTAGCAGAGGTCTGACTGGGCAGGAAACGCAAACAGTGGAACGGTCAGACAGGTTGTAAATAAACCCCTGGGCTAGCCAAATTAACCAAGGCAATTTTAATTTCAGACCCAAATGAAGTGGTTTAGATAATGTGGCCAAACTCTTGGCTTGTTTACAGCCTTATCGATCATTTGGCTGACCCTGCGCTGCATGGATCCTGCTCCCAGATTGCAGCTATTAATTTGCACAAAACCATGAAAACCCCAAAGTGGTTTTGAACTTGTCTCTGTCTGCACACTGCCTTGCTGAATATGGCTGAAATAGTCAGATTCCTTGACATTTTTCACATGTATTCACCTAATAAAAAACCTTAGCTTTAGCAGGACAAACTCCATAATTGTGCGAATAATTTGAGTTTAAAGTAAACTGCAAACAAGGTAGAAGATGTGACAAATATGAGGGAGAAAGATCTCTTGTCCAATGAGGCCAAAATGTAAATTTTGACAAAACAAAAAGATAAACACTGACTAATTACACCATTTTCTTTTGAAACATAGCAGTAGCAGCAACATGCCTATGACGGATGGAGCTAAATACAAAACATTTAAACTGGGTTGGAAATTCAGACCTAAATCCATTTGACAATCACAGAAAGTCTTCATCTCTTCTGACTGAACTACTTTGAACATAAAAACTGTCAAAACCTTCTGCTTATGTGCAGTTTTGTTGGAGAGACTTGCAGCTATAAATTACTGAATATAAATGCCCGCCACACTTTCCAGATTTTTTAATTTGAGCATTATCACCAAAACACCATGAACGGTGTCACAAGGAATGCAAATGCTGTGTTATTATAATCAGATTCCCCTCAGCATCTCGCAGGTCGTTGAAATCTTGAGGGTGTTGCAGAGGCTTCTGAAGCTTCTGGCTGCTCTTAATCACGATGTCTTGAAATGAGATCTGCAGTCGCGCCACGGAGCCCCCAGGGGCCCCTGAGGCCCCGGTGGCCCACTTGTAGACTCAGGAAGGTCAGGCCCCTATTGTGCTCCTCAAGACTCAAGAGCTCTTTTTTAATCACAGAGCAGCTCGGAGCTTTGCAATCATGCAGATATGCATGTTCTGTTGTCAAAGCTGCTGACCAGAACAGCTACTGAATATGCAAGGTGTTAGATCTATTTATTTATTGATCATTTCAGATGTGTGTTATGGGTAAATAAAAGTCTTAAAAGAATATACTTACAAATATATTTTATAACCTACAGGATCAATGAGTTTTGTATTCTGGCAGATATTTGTTGTTTCTTGTATTATTGGTGAGAATAAGCAATAATTGCCAATGCTGTCCTTCAAATACTGATGTTGGCTTACAGAACTGACTGTGGATGCTAATGCTAATCTTAGGATGCTAACCTTGTGCTAACTACAAATACTGTCACAACCCAAGAAGACATAATGCTACAGGTACATTAGCAGTTCCTTATCTACTGGTATAGAGAAAGTCAGCTGCCTCTGATTGTGCTTGCAGATGCTGATGTTTTGTTGTGTTGTAAATGCTAATGCTAGCATTGTAATATTAATGTGGTGTTAGCATGTACGTTAGGATTTTAATGTGCTGTTGATGGCACATAGATAACATTGATGCCCCTATGCTAATGTTGCTAAATTTTTAGATTCAAATGGTAATGTTAGCAGCGGCTGCTAGCCTGTTTATTAGCATGCTAATCTGGTGCAGACTGTAGCACTATTGTTAGTATATGAAGGTCTTGCTCCAGATGCTAATGTTTGTCGTTCTGTTGGTGCTAACACTAATGTTAGCATTCTAATGTTGATGCTAACATGTTTATTAATGTATTAAAGCTAATGTTAACATTGGAGTGTTGATACAAATGCTAACACTTTTATTCGCATTTTAATATGCTGTAGATGATAATATTGTGACAGCTAATGTCTTTATTAACGTCATGCAGAAAATGCTAACAATACCATTAGCATCACAATGTTGCTGTGGATGTCACTTGTCGGTGTGCTACAAATAGTAAAGCTAATGTTGCAATGTCAATGTCTTGATGCTAACACTAATGTCACTACATTAACCTCGTACTGTGGATGCTACTGCTAACATTAGCATGCAAGCATTGTATTGTGGAAATGGTAGCTTTCATTAGCACTTGAATGTCCAATTGCTAACACAGATGTTACCATTTTAAATCAGCTAGCTAACATTTGCTTCCAAAGGTAATCATGATTTAACAGTTAGCAGTAGCTCTGCAGACGGTTCTCAATTTCCTTTAGTCAGTATAATAAATAAAGTTGCTTATGTGGATAAAATAGAACCAACAGGAAACATAAATGTTACTGTGACATATGATGTAAGTCTCAGTGTGTTTTCAACATCAAGAAATCCTGACCAACTCCATCCATTACATCCCTTTATATAGTGAATATAATATAGTGACCAAATGAATGAAGAAATGGACATTTCATACAGTACTGGACCTGAACTGCAACACCAGGTTCTGCTCACCTTGACCTCCATTTATCAAAACCTGTTTACTTGGTCTGACAAAGCCAAGGCCGAAAAGGAATTGACTTCCCTGGAAAGATGGATGCTGCTTGCTTCCCATCTGTGAAAATGACCTGGAAGCTTTGGCCAGAGGCTGCAGCTGGACTTGTAAAGTCTGCAGGGAAAGTCCTGGTTTGTGGCCAACTTAGCCAGATTTTTTGTAATACTTATATGCCTCCAGTCACTGCTATTAGAGTGTAGCTCTTTGTGTGGTAGTTTGGATAAGTATCACATATTTAAAGTTGCACAAACTGATTTCAGGGTGTTTTAGGCTTCAGTGGTTGCTCGGTTTGGAGAGCTCATCTTCAGAAGAAGAAAAAGTTCAGCAGAAGTAAAAAGAAAAGGTCAAAAGTACAGCTGCTGAAACTAATTCTGCTCATAAATATACAGCTAAATGATAAATAATCCTTTGCTGGACTACGGTGTCGTCTTGTTGGAGCAGATCAGCTCGGTTTCACTGCCCACGTTGCTCACACTGTTTGGCTTTTGTAGGGTAGCAAGCATGTGATACAATAATATAATAAGGTAAGCTTCAGTTAAGCACAGGAACGGCATATTAGATATTTTATGGCTTGAAAAGAAAGCATAGCCTCTGGGGGCTGGTGGGGAGTGTGGGAGGGTGTTGGAGGATCGTACATGTTAAACCTTCCCTTTGCTTTGCTCCTGAACTCCAGTAAGCCAACATTTCCTCCCTGTTTGGGTTTATTTTCCTACAGCCATGTTAAACCTGGAACATCAGTGTCCTCTTGCATGACCCCAGGAAGCCCCGTATTACTGATTCACATCGTTCTTGGATTTATGGCGCATATCTGCAAACATGAATTCATTTCAAACCGAGGGTCGGATGCAACTTTCAGGCTTTAAGTTTTGCTGTAAAACTTCAAAGACCACCTGAGCAGAGGTCAGCGTGGGGCAACCTGGGAATGGCGTGGGCGCAATCTCAGCATCCAAGCTGGTATTTTCTTTTTTCTTTTTCCTGTTGCTGAGGAAAACAAACCACCCGTCCTCCCCCTTCCCTCCCCCTCGGGCTCTCTCCCACGTTTACCACGTTATCCTCCACATCTGTAATAATACAGGGTCATTTGTTGGGATTACGCCTTTTATCTGCAACCTGCATCTTAGATCCACAACATCCTCTGCGCTACACCTTCCTCCCCATGCTGATGTGTTTACGCTCAAGACGATAAACTCGCCGCTGTCGGGACTTGAACTCATGTCCAATAATATACAGAGGGCCGATAATCAGATGCGTTTAACCTGCAACTTTTAGTCGTCTGCAGAGAAATCATCTCTTTCATGTCTTTATGTAAAACACAAGAAGTCCCTTCAATTCAGTTTCTATTCATCACCAGGAATTCAAGTTATTGATTAACTCTGAGTTTCAAATCTCCGCCTGGATATTTTTGTTCATTTTAATTGTACAAAGTTCTTTAAATGTCCTGTGAGTAAATATTTTTGCCCATCTATCCAGAACAACTGGAACTTTCAATATCTAATCTATTAAAAGAGTGTGTCATCACATTAAACCAAAGAAAAATATACTTCCTACTATGGTGGGAGTGAAATTACCGTAATAACCTGATATTGGCTAGAAGGGGCAACGTCTCCCCTTTCAGAAACCGTTTGATTTTTCAGATAGCGCAAAGTGTTGTAAAATTGTGTTGTTGCCAACAGGTTTGGTCTAGAAGGGTTAATGCATTAATCGAATATTAATTGAGCTCATGATTTATTGACAGGCGGCCATTTTCTTTTATATCAAGAAATGTCCAAAACATAATCTATTAATTTGATAACTTGAAGAGCTTGTCGAGTGTTTATATTTCAGAACATAACCACATAAAATTCATCCGTTTGGACCGTTTCTTATCTTTATTGCTGCTAAAGGATGACCAGCAACGCCCTCTTCTGGATGGAGGCCAAACTGCAATAAATAAAAATAACAGCTGTTGATGTGCAAGCAGAACATTTTTCTTTTTCGTGACCCAGTTTTAAGACACTTATCCATTATCATTTTTCATCACAATCCTTTGGTAAACTAGCTGTAACAAACAGAGGTTTACATGTAGTACCAGGCAGACCACTAGGGGGCCACAGTTTGAGAAAGCCGGGTCTAAACGGGATGTTATTAGTTAATTGATTGGAAATCGATTGGGGAAAATGAGAAACAGTGGTCAGTTTTTGTTATGCTACATTTCCAGTTGTGTTTTCTCCCAAAAATTCAAATGTTGACACAAATATTATTGGATAAAGACTCGAGTCGTGTTTGTCTTGTGTTTGATATCCATTTGTCATCAAATAATTGATCATATTTCAGGAAAATTCTTCTGAAGTACGTATGATAAGTCTGAACTGTGTACCACTCTTACTATTCCACTTGTTTGTGTCCTAGTTCAAGTAAAGAAAATCCAACTGAACAGGGATGTTTGTTGCTTCTGTCGACTTCTGACCCACGAAGGGACAAAAAGCTGATATGTTTTATAGAAACCATCAGGCCGTCTCCCAGATTGAGCCGCAGCTCTGAGGAGCTGCTGCAGGATGTGACAGTCATAATGCAATAGGAACTGTTTCAAAGATGGAAAATAATAACTTTCTTTGTGATCTACCACACAGAAATAACACAAATTAATCACTCTGTGCCTTGTTTTTGTCTACTTATCTCATTAGTATGATATTTATTAACTTGTCAAATATTTTTCTGCTTTCCTCTGATCCCTATAAGCTCATTTTCACCTTCAGTACCGCTCGCTGAAAGCTACAGCAAAGCCTGAAACGCTCTTCATATCTGCCTCAATCTTTATTATCCCTTCTTCCACACCTTGGAGCCGATTAAAGTTCTCCTCGCAATCTGCATCCAGATCTAACAGGATTAACCAGATTCAAAAAACACTTTTACATTTACACACAATTACCCTTAAAGACCCACTTCTGTCTTTGTCAGGAAAAATAAAAAATCTCCCACCTTTTTTCCTCTGCAGATATAAATCAGTGAATCAGAAGGTGGGCAAATCCAGGCAGTAATGATCATGAGTGTGTGGATTAAGCTTTAAGCTTTTATTCAACCCTTAAGGATTGTTATTGCCTCAAGGGTTTGCTCACCCAAATTACAAATATAAAAAAGGAAAACACACCATATTTACTGTCTTTGAACATCTGGTAAAACACGGCAGGCAGATGCAGCAGATTTGGTTTCATATGAAAGGATTTTTAGGGATTTATTTCTACTGTATAGTATTCAGTGTTCAGTTCACCGGGATTAAAATGAAGTCATTCTTGTTCATAGTTCACCTGGTAAACATTTTGAAATGCTGAATCTCATGAATTTCTCACATTTTGTTTACAATACAAACATGGGATGATTGAGATAATCATCAGCTAATTTAGGAATCTAGTGATCATTAAGTGGAGTTTACAGAAAAAAAGCAGAAACTGGAAAATAAATATACATTTTTCATTTAAGATTATATATATAAGCTTCAGTTGGTTGAAATTTTGTAAAAATGTTATATCATTAATAATATTTTAATCTAAAAAATAATCAACATGGGATTTGATTTTCATATGTTCTTGAATTATTTGTATATTATTGTATATTATTGCATTTTAGGTGATAAAATGTATATTTTGTTATCTGAAAGATAAATTAATTATTTGTTTATGCATCTTTTAATTTATTTCAAAAAGGCTTCAATAAAAAGTTTGCAAAATATGACAATTTATTAAACAAATCAATCGATTAATAGTTGATAGAAATTAATCTTTGACATATTCTCATTATTATTATTGTTGGAATTTAACAAATATAATTTTTTGTAATTCTAACTGACCTAAAATGAGAAAAGTTTGATCTGATTTGACATAGACGTGTAATTTTATTCAGTGTATGTAAACTTCTGGATTCAAATGTAACTGAGTTGATGAATCCGGGTCAAACTGGGTTCAGTCCTGGTTCTTTTCCATCAGGATAATGGACATTATTCACCTGCCAGGTCTGCAGAGAACTGCTTGTTTGACTTCACTTTTCATTTTGATCCTGGGAAACATGAAGACATGTTTCCAAAAACGTTTCATTTGGTGATGAAATGTTGTGAAAATACAACAAAAACCTGATTACATTTACTGTGTCGTATAAATATAGAAATATTAATTCTCTGACTACAGGAAGCCTGCAGGGCACTTGAGCTGAAATATGCTAATGAGAAATTTCACACTGGTCTCCTTTATGGAGTGGACCAGTGGTACTGGTTCTGTTTATGTGGCTGATTCTGTGAGAAACTGAGGAAAATTATGTGTATAAGTTGCTTAAGTTTTACCAAATATTCTCCTTCATAAATACTCCGTATATTAGACTGAATTTCATTTACCTGTTTATGAAATTTGTAAACTTAATCTAATAATCTCACAAAGAACAAAGTATTTGAGAACAATTATTCACCTATAACTCAATTATTACATCCTTAAAAATCTAAAATTAAGACCTTAAAATCTCTTAAAATCATTTAAAAAATGTAAGTTGGCCTTAAATATTTAAAATAGTTTTTTGTTGTATTTTTTTTCTCACATGACCTTTCTATCAGGCACAATGTTTAGTTGATTCAGACATCTTCATTTCATTGGATGACTCCAGACAGTAGAGGCTATCGCTAACTATATGCTAATATACCATTGTTAGCTGGCTAGCTAGGTAGCTAGCTAAAATATTTACCTTTAGCTGGAAGATGTTGGCTCATTTCTGTCACCGAACTATACAAGGCTTGAAAGAAAAAAGCTTCTTCTACAAATTTATGTTTTGATACAGATCTTAAATTTAATTGAAAGTCTTAAAAAGTCTTAAATTTACAGATGTAAGACTTTAAGACAGAAAATCAAGTCATATAAAGTGAAGCTACCTGAAGCCGTTACTTTTTAAAAAATCTTTTTCTCTGATCTGAGTGTCTTTAGATGTTTCATTAGTAATCCATAAGTTACTGGAGCTTAAATCTGAAAATGGTGTCAAAAAACAATATTATCGTTTATCGTGATAACTTCTGGGACAATTTATCGTCGTTTATAGTTTTTAAATGATACCTTCAGTTAATACGAGAGAAATCAACTTTATGCGCTTGAGCTTTTACAGAAGTGTAAAATAAAAACACAATGCCTGACCTCTCTGCTGTTTGAGCTAAAAGGTGTTTTTTCCTCCTGATGCCGTTGAATCGGCTCATCAAGCGTTCTCCAGAAGTCCGCCGTTGTTGACGCTGCAAACGGCCTCTCAGACCGTCGCAGGTCAAAGAGGCGACTTCTGAAAGTACCAACTGTGACTCCATTGTCGTTCCCGTGATGAGGAGCCAGACTCGGCAGCAGCCCTGAGGGGCAACAAACAAACGGCGTCTCATCTCCAGTCCACTCCATGTGATTGTGCCCTCATAATATAACCATTGATATGTGCAGGGAAACGGTCGTTCTGATGCCGGATTGAAGTCGTTCTGCTTTATTCTGTGTCAGAGTTGTATCTTTTGATGGCAGTGATGATGATGGGGCTTTAAAGCTTGTCTTTTATGAAGACAATAAATGAGTTTTAGAGTTATGTGGTTATTTACACCCAAAGCAGACGAGTGGAGTTAGGAAATAAGCGATTTGGTTGTTTTTGTGGACATTTAAGACCCTAATTAGTTTTTTTGTGTTTATATCATCATCAGATGATATTTTCTTATAAAAGAATAAAGCAGTGAATCAGGGAGGAAGGAGGAAACTGGATTTCGTGATTAGAGCTGGTTTGTTAATGGAAATCGGAGCAGGGAGAGCAAACAGAGGCGGTTTTGAAGTAAGTTTGAGAAGTGAAAAAGTAGACATCAATAGAGCCGGTTCAGCAAACTGAGGCAAAGCCGGGCAGAATGAGTGTGTATTGTTCACAGCAGGTGGTCTGCTGTTCCTCGTCTTTTTCCTAAAGGCATAAGAAAGCGTATGCTTCAGTGTGTGCGCATTGTTTTCCCTCTGTGTTAGCATCACCGTGCATTCTTGCATGTTAGGCTGTGTGTGTTTCATCCTCCCAGGCGAAGGAGGGATGTGTGTATTATGGATCGGGTCAGCGCAACCAGGCATGCTATCAAACGAGAGAGACGGGATCAGGGTTCCTGCGCAGGTCTGTCAAGTGTGGAGATGCGTGGAGGGGAATAAAAATACTGCTTCGATCCCGGTCGCAGTGGGTTTGGGTTTAAAAAACAACAGATTGGGTGAAAACATGTCAACTTTGTTGTGGTTTGCTCCTTCAAGCAGGTTTGTGGTCATCAAGGTTGCTCTCAATTTTGGCAAAAGTAAAAAGTTCTGCAGGTTTGTGTAAAAAGCTGCCAACAGACTGTAGGTAATCCAGCAGAGCTGGAGCAGCTCTGGAACCAGATCCTGAAAATATTTAATCTTCTTATGTCAAATTTGATCCAGATTTTCATTAAGTTACTGCTAATGCTAGTCCTGTCAGAAAGTTATCGCGATAAACGATAATATTTTCAACAAATAGCTTAATAATGTAAGAACACATTCTCTAATATCAATTCCTTTAAATTTGGATAAACATTTAACACTGGAACTGGAAGACATTTTAAATATCCAGAATAAATATCCAAATAAAATAAAAAACACCAAACTGAAGACTTTTATCATCCAAGTTTTAGTTAAAAAAAGAGAAAAATTACAAACACACCTTAAATTACTTTAACATGATTTATTGTGACAAACATTGTTGTGAATTAAATCAGAAGAGTGCTCTCATCCCAGATCAATATTCAGTCGTCCCACTGCATGCTGCTGCCACTACCGTGTTTGCTTAGGATATCAGAAAACCGGCTGAGCTCAACTGTCTTGTTTGGATCATCAATAATCAGCCAATACTTTCAAGAGAAACAAGCGAAAATGAGCCACTGTCACTCTGATAGCGATAGTTTTCTGGATGTTTGTTCCAGATTAATTCTCCATGTTTGGTTGTGGGTCTGGGTGCAACCCCAAAGCATGACACCACCACCGCCATGTTCCACAAATGGTAAACTTTCTATCTACAAATCTATCACGTAAAGTTTTTGGTTGTAACGTGACAAAATGTGGAATATTTGTAGTAATACTTTCGTAACCTGGATCTGACAGCTCTCCCTCTGAATTGACACCCTGATTAGTTTCAAGTTTAACACGTTTACTGGTTTCTCTTCGTCCCCCTTGTTTTCGGAACAGGACGTTGGAAGTGTTTGACTCCTTCCACCATCTGCTGTCACCAGACACTCTTAAAGTCTTTGTCTCCGTTTGCTCCGGAGGAACAGCGCCGACCAGCAGGTTCCCCTCCAATTGTGAGCAGGTGGCTCCGAATGAAAAATGTAGTGAAGAGACTGTTGGACAAGCTGACGGTTTCATCATGACGTGCTTATTTTTACTCCATTGCGCCAGGGATGTAATGGGAAGTGACTTATTACTATTAAAATATACATGGCACGGCTAATGCGGCGTCTAATTTCAGGTAGGAGCAGAGCGGACTTGGCCCCAGTACAGCGGCTTAAATGCAGCATCAAAGTGTTCCCATAGAGTTGCAGGGAGCAGAGTGTTTGAGAGCAGAGGGGGACTTTAGCACACCAGATGGACTCTGTCACGCTCCGGCTCGAGGCCTATCTGCCGGCCTCAGAATTTCATTAGTGGCTTGGCCCCGCTCGCAAGTTTGAAGAGCATAAGAGGTTCGATCAAAGGATTAGCAGCACATCTGAAGCAACAAATGGTCCACTTTTACTTCTTCTTCCTCTTTTAATTTTTCATTTTTTTCTGTTTTCTTCACCCTCCCACCTCCACAAAGTGCTCAGACCTGGCCAAAACGTAGGAGAGGAGAGGAGAGGAGAGGAGAGGGGGTGTGTGGCGGCACAGAGAGGCGTCATGTAGAGAAAAATGTCTGAAACCAGTCAAATTTTTTCCTTTTTGTTCTTTGATTGTTTTTTTTTTCCTCTGAAATTGTAATGGCTCTGGGAACAATTAAGAAAACCTCGTGGTTCTTCCACCAAATATTGATTTCTAGTTAAAACTTTAGTATTGTTTCTAAATTAATATGATTGTTTTCTTTGCATTATTCGGAGACATGTTGTCAGTAGTTCATAGAATAAAAGAATAGTGTTCATTTTACTCAAGCATAAACCTGTAAAAGTAAAATCAGAGAAACTGATCATTTTTGCAGTTTTCTCTTAAGGTTTTTTGATTAAAACAATAATCATCTGGTCTCAATAACCTGACAAACAAAAATAAATACCAAAATAACTGAAAAGACACCATAATCTGGTTGAGAGAACTGAAATAATCTGAAATCCTTCATCCTTTAGAGCAAAGTTTGCATCTCACAATCCAAAATAATCCAAACTTGGCTTCACAAAATCCTCACAAAATGATTTCAGTTTTTTAAAAATCAGATCCTTCTCGCCGTTTAGTACTTTAATTTGATGATTTTGGTCCTGGTAATTAAATATTTAAATTAATCAAAGGTTTATTATTGGATCAATCTTAATTTATGCAAATATATTGATATAGATAATTACTTAACATGTTTAAACATGAGTGAAAAACCATTATTTCAAAATGTTTCAGAGTGTGCTACTGGGAATTGTCAACCATTCTTTCAGGATCACATTCATGAGGTCAGACAGTGATGTTGGACGTGAAAAAGGAACATTTCCAAACTTTTCCCTCAAAGATGTGAGCTTAAAATTGTCCAGAATATTTTTTGAAGAGAAACTTTAACTGGAACCAAGTCCTGAAAAACCGCGGTTTGAGCGTCAGCTGCATCTGGTTTACATTCAAAGTCTATCTGCTGCACGTTTTGCGCATCTAGCGCAGCGTGATTTGAGCATTTGACGTGTCAACTCGCCCTCGACACGCCTCCACATAGACTTTGAATGTGCAAACACTAGATGTAGAGCAAACTTGAAGCATCGGATGCGTTTGGTGTAAACGCACCATTATGGTGTGACGAAACCGAAGGTAAACCATTTCCAAAAGATGTGCAAAAATCAAAAAAGAACAACATATCCATAATAAAGCACGGTGAAGGCAGCATTATTCGATGAGTTTCCTTTAACCATTGGATTGTAAAAATCTCCAGATGACCCAAAAACATCCAGTTTGGACCCTGAACCTCCTTATAAAAAGCTTTTATCTAATCAGAATATATCGGATTCTCTTGAACAAAGAACAACTTTAAAAGTCAAGAATCAGACCTGAACCTGAACCTGCAGTTTAATCTAAAGAGGACAATCTGGTTTCCTTGGAGACAAATATTACAGAGTCTAAGGTTCTTTGATGAAGTCTTTCGATAAGTTTGTGTCTACTTTATCCATTAAAATGTGAATTTTTGCTTGGATTTAGTTGAAATAAGGTGAACCCAGCTTGAATCTTCCCGACTGAACAACAAAATCCAACATCTCTGAGTTTGTTGAGTTGCTTGAACGCACCGTTGACTAACAGCAGGCTTTTAGTTTTGTTTTACCACCTCGCCTCCCTCCTCCCGCTCGGTTTGATCAATGAACTCAATTACAGCCGCGTCTTGAGGTTCGTCTCCTGCCTTCTCCGTCTGATGATGCATCACTTGAGCCACACCTGGCGCCCCGACCGCCCCCACCCACTTTCTAAAACCCACTTTAATGAGTAGGAGAGGTACGGCCCGGCTTTCCGCCGCTCTCCTCGTGTTCCCACCCGGAGCCCAACAGCTCCACTGGCCCTGCCTACGTCTGATTCCTCTCCGCAAGGGTAGCCTCTAATAGATTCCCCCAACTCCCATGTATTATTAATGCTTACTGCTCTCCAAGGTGGCAGTGACAAATAGGGAGCAGAATTCACTGACTAGCGGTGAATGTACTTTTTAGTCATGCTTGAGTTTCCCCCTTAGTCCATACTGCTGCCAGTTGGAAGATTTCTCTCTCCTGCTGCGCTCGCGCTTCATCTTTCTTCCCGTCAGCCGTTTTTATTCAGGTTATTGACCAGTGAATGAGCAGCTTGATCAGAAAGGTGAAGAAACAAGAGGAAAACAACCCAAAATGTGTAACTTTGGGGTTTGGACTTTCTAATATTTGTGTCTAGTTTCTGTTACACTTAAAATCAGACAACAGCAACTTGCAAGTAACTTTTCTACAGGACATAGAATCAATGATTCCTTAATATTGATGACAGAATATTTTTCATTTAGTTTTTCATTAGTTACTTATATTAATTTATATTTAATGAATTTAGTTTGGAAAGCTCATAGGTCTCCTTGTTTTGTTAAAGGGTGAATATATCTTGATAAGGTGTCAAAATACCTCATCACAATCTGCCTAGCAACAGGAGACAAACAATTCTGATTGGCTTATTTTTATTTAAAAAATACTCTAAAGAAAAAAAAACACAGTTTTCATTTTTTTTTTAACCTGACAGCTTGGATGGAGTTAGTTTTTCTCAAATCTTGCCAAAAATTCTCAATTGGATTTATGTCTGAACTTTGACTAGGCCAATTAAGGGCATGATTGTACTTCATGGTGTCTCTGGTTGTGTGTTTTGGGCAGATGAACCTCTTCCTCTTCCGTCTGTCTCCATCCTGCTTACCCGTTCCTGCTGATGAATGGCATAATGCTGCCACCACCGTGTTCCACCAGTTGAGGTGAAACAAAGAGCAGAAATGTTTGAGTTGGAGTGGAAAGTGGAGGACATGAACCTGTTAATATCCTCTTCCTGAATCTTCCCCCCACTCGACTCGTCAAGCCGCCGCCGCGTTCGGTGGTGAGTAATTACGTCCAGAGGTCAAACCTTTTCTCAGTTGTTCGGTGAAAGGAGGGTTCGGTTGCTCTCTTGTCTCCTTACACCCCATCGCCGCCGCCGCCGCCGCCTCCATCTTCGTTTGCCTGGCGCCGTGGCGCGAGAACACACTCTACAGCTGTTCCCCTGTTGATCAATTAAAAACATGCTTTGGTGAAATAATTAGCTGACATTTGCTCCTGCTTAACAGATGTTTCTGTGGGTTCTGCCTGTAAAAGAAGATAAAAAAAATAGTACAGAGGTGGAGGATTTGAAGGAGGGGCGCATCTGTGAAAAAAAGGTTTCTCTGCTCGCTTTTCAAAGTTGTGTACATCTTTTAATGCAATTACGAGAGGTGGGCCCCTTCTCTGCGATGATTTGAATACTAATTTGAGCGTTGATCATCATAGTTAACCATCGTTTACATAATTACCCTGTAATTAGCATCACATTACAGCAATATTATTGGCATTAAGCGTTTAATTAGACCCAAATATGGACGGTTGCATTGCTTTGTTTGCTCCTGCGCCGCGTTCGTTCGTTCGCTGTCTTCCCTCGGCTACTTTCTGCTGGAGTTCGGGTCTTGATTCGTTCTCTGCTCAGAATCATCGTCGTCGCTGATGTGGAGTTGGGAGAGGGAAGCCGGAGGGAGGCGCAGCTCCCCTGACGGTGGACTGCTTGTCAGGATTAGAGCAACGGCGGCTGTAAAATCTCCGCCTGATGAGGTGACTCGCTCCCCTTCTGCAGATTTGCTCACCTCTGCAGAACCTTCCACCGCCGCCGTGCTTCAGTGCAGCTCTCTCCTCTTAAATTCCCACATTCGAGTGCATGCTTCAGTGCCGTCCTTCCCCCCTGTGAGTTTATGTTTCAGCCTAAATTGGCTGATTTCATTACCATTCAGGTGAAGCTCTCGGGGGTTAGGTTCGTCTCCTTTCCCTCCCTCTGAAGCAGCTTGTTCAAGATGTACTTTTAAAGCAGGTGCAGAAGGTTTAACCGTCACCATCTAATCCCTGAGGTATTTAATGAACTTTTTCTCTCAAACCTCCTTTGCTTAATACCCAGAAGACAGGAAGTAACAATAAAATAATGTCTCTACCTGGAATAGAGGCTTTAGCAATTTGCAGTTGTACTGAAAAACATTGTGATTGATTAATCGATTAGTGATATAATCGTCTACTAATTTTGTAATCAATTAATTGTTAATGGAGACTACAGAATCAAAAGAAGGATATTTGCTGAAAACGCACTAATCAAGCGAAAACTGTGCAAAAATAAATACATTTTGCATTTAAATGTAAATATATTTGTCTGTAAATAGATTTTCACTTAAACTGCTGAAGTGGTGTCAGCTTCACCTGGTTTAGATTCACTAGGTAATGCAATGTTACGTCATTTCAGGCAATAAAATACAGTTATGCTTTTTCTAATATTGAATTTAAAAAGGTTTTAATTGGTTAAATGAAAATAAAGTGTGATTTTTTGTACCATTAATTGATTAATCTTCATAACAGGATTAATCAATTACTAAAATAATTATTAGTTAAAGCCTTAATTGTGATTATTTTATTGAGACATTGGTGTGTATATTTGGCCTTAAAAAGTCTTAAATCCGTTAGGAAATAAAGTTTTTAGTTCTTAACTGCACTAATCACAGGTTTTAAGGATTATTTAATCCTGTATAATCTGTGTAGTTTATTTTGCTAGCAGGACTTTTCTGTCAGGCAAACAGTTGAGTTGCTTCAGACATCTTGATTGAGTCGAGGCACTGGAGGCTACCGCTAACCAGCTACCAAGAGGCTAGCTAGCTAGCTAGCTTTCTGTGTTTATCATGGGTAGTTGCTCACCTCTGTTGCCAAACCATACGTTCATTTTGTGCAAAAAAGTTAGGAAGTACTATGAAGCTTTCTGTCGTGATATAGGTCTTAAATTTTATTGATAGTGCTCTTAAAAAGTCTTAAATTTGAGTTGGTGAAATCTGCAGAAACCCTGATTCTTTGTCCTGTCTAATTTCTCTAGAGCTGCCACAGCAAAACAAAAACATTGTAAAAATAAAACCTCCTCGCCTGTGAATTACCTTTTCTGTCTGTAATTTTAGAGATTTTCCTGCAACGTTAAATGAACAGACAGGCAAAAAGGAGATTCCTGAGGCTATTTCTTCATCTGCAGACGGAGGGAAACAAAATGAACTCTCAAGTTCAGGTTGAGGCTCCGCTTTGCCCCGAGGTCCTACTGATGAGCGCGTCTGAGGAGATCCAGCCTGATTCCCCGCCCTCCTCTCTCACCTCACACACACGCATCCCGCCGTCCTGCAGGAGACGAAGTGACAGCGCAATTTGCTGTGCGGCTCCCGACTTGAGCCGTGCGTTCACACGCATGCAGGGGAACATAATTGCATTCAGCGCCTCGTACTTGCGCTCATTCATCATAATGAGCAGGAAATCAGTAGCCTTTGTTTTACCTTCCACGTGTTCCTCCGTCTGACACCATGAATATGTAGCTGAGTGTTTAAACGCAGCAGAACTGAGGGGGAGCGTTTGTGCCCGATTGTAGCCGCGTGTCACGCCGGGTTTGGGTCGGCGCGCCGGCGCCTCGGGGTCAGGTGTTAGGTTCAACACTTGTGCAGAAATCGGGATGACCTGAAGCGCCTCGGGGCTGCAGCACCAAACAGACAGAGGCAGGATGCTGCTGCAGCATGGTTGGAGGTTCAATTCCTCGTTTTAATCCTCAGTGAAAGCACTTTCATTCTCCTAAATACGTTTGTTTTGTTTTTGAACGTTTGATTTATAAAGTCAAGCTTTTAGTTCAGTTCAGTTCTTTGTAAGCCTGTGGTGATCCCTGTTGCTTCTGCATGTTTTCCCTCCACCCAACTTTCTATGAACGTGTTTGGTTACAGCACTCTGTCGACAAGCAGCTTCTTTTAGTGGCTTCTCCTACTTGTGGTTGATGTCCATTCATTGGTTTTTATACAGTTTTTATCCGCTTTGTGTATTTTTGTCTGTTATCTGGAGCAAATAAGTCAAAACTAACTTGCAGGTAACTTTTCTACAAGATATCAGAGCTTGTTTTTGTTAATAATTCTTGAATATTGATTAAAATGGCAGAATATTTACTGTAAGACATTTTTTAGATAACTGTTTTGCTCTGACTGCATGGCACAGCGATCATAACTGCATTTAATCCTTTTAAATTTCTTAGTATTTATCGATGCATCTTTATTGAGCAGTGGAGGAAAATATTAAAAATGACAATCCTTACGACATGGACAGAGTTATGATAAGAGATTTATTATAAACGATAAACTTCCAACCCTACTTAGTGTCAGTATTACAGTATATTTCAATAAAAAGACTATTTTATGGAAATATTCAGTCAAACTCATCTTTGTCGTAAAGCCGGGATGTCAGATTGTAGCCAAAATATTCCACAGATCAAATTTCCCTCGCTTCATGGAATGATTGTAATAAAAAACAGTTAAAATTCCCCTTCTTTTCCTAAAACCAGATATTCAAAAGTATCGTCTGCAGAGTAAATCTCTGCAGACCCTCAGAAACAGAGCGAGGGCCCGAGGGGCCGTCCTGGCTCCCTCTCCGCCCATCCACCCGTGGCAGATCAATAGACTCGCCAAGCGGCCGACACGCCGCCGCTCTGACAGCGACTCGCTGGAAACACGGAGGCGGGAATCGGTCGAGGGGTTCGGGGCGCGCCGGTCCATCATGGCGAGTCACTGCACTGAAATGAGTTGTCTCCCGGCCCAACAGATCGATGGCTGACATGAGAGCGTCGAGCCTGGCGGAGCAGCCGTCCTAAAGTTATTACCTCCACCTCGCTGTCAGAAATCACGGCGTGATGCATTACATGTGTTCCCTGTTGTGTTGGGTGTGTAAGCAGAGGGGAACGGGATGAAAAATGCCGTTTCCGCTCCATTCGTCTCTCATATAGCGACCGCAGAGTTCTGGCGGACAGGCGCCAGCGTCCCGCCGCACTTTGTTTGTAAACAGGCATCCGTCACAGCGACGTCTCTTTCACCACAGCACTTTATTCCTCATTCATGAGGAAGATGATGAAGCTCCGGCACTATCTGGGTCTTATATATGTTTCATTTTTAATATTTATCAAATCTCCAAACAAAACAAGAGAGCTTAGACTTTCATTCTGGTGTCAAAGCAAGGAGCTGACGGATCGGGAGGAAACAGCTGAACGGCCAACAACAAAGAGACTGAAATGACTCCATGCTGAACCTCGGGCTGCAGCAAGGGATGATAAATACCATTTAAATACGGCCAGGCCACGCCCCTTGAATCATTTGATGCCGATTGATGGTGGCATGCTAATTTTTCAAGGCTAATTTCCAAAATGTGCCTCACACATAACGTCTGGACTTATTAATCCAAACAGCGGAGACTCATCGGCTCAATCCCTCACCCCTCCCGCCTCTCGGAGGCGGCGGCGGCGGCGTTCGTCTGCTGCTGGCAATAATAAATCACGCCGTGACAAGTGCAGCACTCTTAACCTTGATGGACTGAGAATCAGCGACCCCCTTCAAATAAAGGCCTGATTACGCGATTGGCATCGATCATGGCTCTTGTCCTCCTCAATAAGGAGGAGCTTTATTCCTCTGCTCTGACCCCGAACACAGAAATACAAACATTAAGCCCTGAAAAAGCGAAAACTTACCAAGTATCTTTATTTTATTGTCTGCTTCAAATATCTTAGCATGCTTGGAATAAGAGAAAAGTAACATAAAAGTAACTTTTCAGCAAGATAAAGGAAATTCTTTTAAGTTATTATTGATTTTTAAAAAGTACTCACTCCACTGGCTGATTATTTCACTTACATCAAAACATTTTCACATTATAGGTTTAATAATCTGCCAGTAGACTGAGCACTTTTTCTAAGATGCACTTTTTTAATAGAAATAAAAAAAACAACTCTCATTTTAAATGTTTTTGGAAACTTACCAGGTGGTTATGCCACCAAATATTGATTTCTGAGTTAAAAAATTTGCATTGTTGTTTCTAAATCAATATGAATTTGTTTTCTTTGCATTATTTGAGGTCTGAATCATCTTCTTCATTATTTTCTGCAAATAAATACTAAATTTTTGCTTGTAATTTTGTAAAATCAAAGAAACTGCTCATTTAAATTCTTTCCAGATCTGTATATTTTTATGCTGATGGTTTTCAGAGAGCAGGATAATTTCCTGAACAATAACAGACATCAGAACTAGTTGACATTGACATGAAGGAGCGGCAGCGGCAGCGGCTCGTGTTTTATTTTTACCTCTGCCACACATGGAGGCTGGGGAAGCCGCGGGTTCTACCTCAGGTTGGACGCGCTGACCTGTCTGTCCGTGTTACTCACGGTGGGGCTGGCGGGGGCTTTGAATGCGCCGTGACAGGTGCCAATCTGCAGCGACTCTAACGGCGTCACCCGGCCGGCGCTGGGAGGCGACCTCTGCAGACGCTTTTACAGATGCAGAACATTTGAAGTTGTCGGGTCGCTCCTGAGTAACGGAGGTGTTTGTCTGTTTGTGGAACCCCTGAAATGTGTCTTCCTGCGTTCTCTGGGTTTGATTTATGGGTTAGAGGGAGAAGTGATAACCTGTTAATGCTTGGATGGATTTCTTTGTGTGTGTTTGTGTGACACCTACCTTTGTCACATGATTTATGGATGAAGCTTTTGATGCTTCCAGTCTCAGGAAACAATACAGCTCATATCTTCTTGATCATCAAGCGGTCAAAGTATTTAAAACAGAAAAATTACTCCTCTATTTTGCACATAGACAACATTTAACCATTCATATGCATTAACCTGGCAATAGAAACGTGTTATCAGTTGCAATGCTGCTCGTCAGGGGGCCCAGAAAGATGAAGTGTTTTCTGTTTCCCAAAGGGACTCTTGGCATTTCTGCTCACATAACTCCTTTCCTGTTTACACAAATGTGTGTGTAGGTGTGTGTGTGTCGTTTTTGGTTCGCTGAATGAAGAAGGTGGGGGTTGTAACAGGTGTTGGGAGTCTTAAAATGGCAGCAGCTCACACACACTGACTTTGCTCAGTGGTTTTCTCTCATGATCCAAGAAAAATGTGGAAATTAAATACTTTCTATCAAGATAGTTGTAGATGTAAGAAGTTATATTAGAGCCCTTAGAGTAAGACATTAATAATTCTGGCTCAGTACCTACAGTAGTTGTCCAATTAACAACCGTAATGGAGAAGAGATGCAAAACTTAAAGAATAAATCAACCAGCCAATCAATCAATCAATCAATCAATCAATCAATCAATCAATCAATCAATCAATCAATCAATCAATCCTAAAACCAACTACTGGGAACTAAATATAAAAAACCCAAATCAGTCAATTCAGTCGAGACAAAGCAAACAAACCAGCTGCTATTTTCTCGCCAACCAGCAAAGAACCAACTAACAACAACCTAACAATCCTTTCAACTAAACACACTGAACTGACTTAACTAACTTAACATTTTTACTCATTTTGACAGAAAAGCTAATGTTATACACAATTGATTAGACTGTTAGCCAACATGTTACAGTAATCATTTTAGATAACAGAGCATGTTGACCAACAACATGCTGATGGTAGCTAAGACTTTAAAGCTTAAGTTAGCAAACTGAATTGAGGGAGATAATCTTAGTCAACATGCTACTGCTTGTAATTTAATAAGCATTAGCCTTTCAGTTTAATTCATACACCTCTCACTGACTGGAGTTAATTAATGTTATGAAACATGAATCATGGTAGTTATCAACCCACAACCTTTATGACATCAGCTATAAACAGAGAATCATAATAAACCCACCAACAATCCAACTAACCCCAACTCAACAACAAACCATAAAAAACTCATTTTTATAATGAATCCTTATCACTGACCGAGCAGCAAACCCAACAAACTCCTGATCACCTTAATGAAATGACCGATCAACCAATCCCAGCCAGCCAACCGACTAAACAATTAGCTAAACACAATTAACATTAATCGTCATCAATATTCAATAAACAAAGATAACGGCCAACCACCAAGCTAGCAAAGCTACAAACCAACCAGATGCCGGCACTTTACCAGCTAAACATCTACCAACCAACTAACTCTGATGAGCTTTCCACTTGTTCCACAGCTGATTTTAACTTTTAGAATCATATTTTACTGCAACAAGGTTGTATAGGTTTACCCTTAAACTCAATGCCAACTTTACCCAAACACCAGAAGAGACCCAGTCAGCCGCTGGGATCGAAGCTGATGCAGTTCTTTCTGTCTACTGTATCAGAGTCTGGTGGTTTGAATGAAAAGTCCAGCCTGTCTTCTTCTTCCTCCTGTTTCCTGGCCTCTCTCTCAGCAGATTTCCCTTCACAAGCCTCTCTGCTCCTCCCACACACTGGAGATCAATTTGTCTTGCCGACAGGAATCCATATTTTTCTCATCTGAGGTACTACTTCTTCCACAACTTCCTCCCCATCACCACCCCCTGACCCGCCCCAGCATCACCCTGCTGCAGCTGTCCGTCCACCGCCTCCTGCCCTCCTCCCCCAGCCCAGTCCAGCTGAATCAGCTCATCACGCAGAAAATAAAAAACCCCAACAATTTCCTGTATACCTGCACATCTAAGCAGAAAACACAAAACCTGTCCTCCTGTTCCTGTTCAATTTACAGTAAGTGACGAGCCAACGGCGGCCCCTGCGGCTGCTCTCCAAAGGTGTTCAATCACTCGGCAGCAGAACCTGAAGGGGCAAAAAATAAACAAATGCACTCAGGAGTGGGTAGAGGAAGAAAAAGTGAAGAAGACTCGATGTCAGCAGGGGAGAACATGAGGAAGGGAAGCGTTTTACAGCACATTTTTCTCTCACCGTTGTCTACCTTGGTCTGAAGAAAGACCAGCGGGCTCCCTTGTGGCTCCCGCCGCGATCGATACTACACAAGAGTTGAATTAGACCTGAAGTGGAGCGCACATCTACCTTCAGGGAGGCAGAGGCTGACCTGAAATCCCTTGAACATTTACTTTCTTTCCACCGAGTTAACCAATAACTGGATGAAATGAGAGGGAAAAGAGCAGCTGTCTTTCCTGTTTCTTATCTCTGCTGCTGCTTCTTCTTTTTTTTACGTTTCTTTTCCTCCAATGTCTGTCTTCTCGTCCTCATCTTCTCGACGCCGCTCTCGGCGCTTTAGACTCTTCCATATCTGTTTTGCTTTGAAAGAGTCACTTGAGCAGAAGTGAAATGCACAATTAGCTGATATCCAGAAGAACTGGGACGCACATGCAGGGGGAAGGCATGCATGTGGAAGCCTCACACACATCTTTTCATTTTGCTTTAATTTAGTCATGTGACACCAACTCATGGTTCTGCAGCACTTGGACAAATGTTTTGTAAGAAATGACCCAGTTTGATCTTTGTTTCTGTTGCTGTCCACTTAGTCAGACGATACGAACGGCTCTGTAGCTTTGGGCGGTTTTACAGTTTGCAGCATTTTTACCTGTGAAGATTTGGTCCAGTTACAGCAGAACCAACCTGTGATAAACCAGAACAGAGGTTCTGTTCAGTTTACACTGGACGGATGGACGGATGGATGAACTACCATCTTGATAGTTTACTTCTATTAATGTAGAATCTTTCTGTTTATATAATTAATTTCTGTTTTATCGTTTATCTACCTGTGTTGTTGTGAATCACTTTGTTCAGCTCAGGCTGCTGTAAATGTGCTATAAAAATGAACTTTGACTTGTTTTGGTCGCATCCTGTTCATTGATCTATCAGAGGATCAAAGTCAATCTTCTCCGTCCAGAAGTACAGAAAACAGAGTGTGAAGACGTAGATATCACTCATCTAGACAACAGCATCCAGATCAAATCTAGACATCCATCCACTCTCCGTCCTCCATCTTGTTTTCCATCTTTCCTCAGACACATGGACGCAGTCCCTTTGCCGGATCAATGAAAGGCACTCAGAGCAGCTGACACCTCTTTCACACCTGATACCTCGCCTTCACCCGGTGCTCACTCCCTCTAACCTGGCCAGGGACCAATTACCCCGCCCTGAGGGACGCACCACCACCCCCTCTTGTCTGGAGTGATATCTCCCAGGATTACAGGTACTTAACTCCCATTATGTCTGCTCTATTACCTGCTCTCGCCTCTTAACACAACCTCCTTTGAGCTCGCCTGTTTGCACAACAATCCCTCCCGTCGGACGGCTCCCGTTTCACTTTCAATGAGCTCTTTGTGCCGTTGGATAAAGGTAAGTGGAATCTGAGAGAGCAGGCACGCTCGCAGATTTTCTAGCTTTTTTCTCTCTCCAGGTACAAGCTGTCTCACTCAGAGCGTTTTCACGCTTACAGTCCTTCTCACACCACTGGTGTCTCTCTCCTCGCCATCCACACCTTCAGACACATGCAATCTTTCTGCCAAAGTTTCTCTTCCTGTCAAAAGGTTTAAAGAGTAAACATGGAATATCAAATTTTGATGGTTTGTAGTTAAAAAAATGTGGTTTTTTGCTAACTTTTACCACATTTAAAAGCCTAATCAGTACAACTTCTTCTTTCAAAAGCTTGAAGAAGAAACTAAAAATGTTTTAGGAATTTCTAAAAATGTTGAATTTGTTCAGACTGCTGTTGTTCAAGACCAACTAAAGCGGTGAATCTTTCGAAATTAGATATTTTTATTGATAATTAGACGATAGGCCATCAAATAAATACGTTTCCCCATGAAATAAGAACAACATAAACTAAAATAAATGAGTTTTTTTTTAAATAGGAGCTCAGAGTTTCATTTCACAGGATTTACTCATGTTTTTATTTTATAATGGTGTTTTGTTTTGCAACAGTGATTTTTCTTTGGGCAGACCAGTTGCAGTAATCAATGTGACTGAAGATAAACACATGGATGAGTTTCTAGATCTTCCTGAGACATTAGTCCTTTAATCCTGAAACGTTCTTCAGGTGACAGAAGGCCGACTTTGTAACCGTCTTTATGTGGCTCTGAAGGTTCAGGTCAGAGTTTGGTTTTATTTCATGTTCTTAGAAGGAAATGAGTGGATTTCTTGTTTCAACATTTGGCAGTTAAACAAATATTTCATCATCATGAAACGACAAATTTTGCTGCCTTGTAAAAATCAGAACAGAATTGTTGGTTTTTTTTCAAGAAAATAACAAATAATCCAAAATGTCGGACGGCTGCTTTAGCTTTGTTCGCAGCGTCTTCAAATTTTATTCTAATTGAATATAATCGACACATAAAGAGAATTTTTTACCCCCCCCCCCTTTTACTGTGATACCCCTAAATGAAATGTTTCTGTTTCGACACGTTTTAAGTGAAACGTCACCAGATTAAAGTATTTCCTCCCCGCACTAACACAGATGTCGACACAGAAACAGTTTCTCTTTGCATTTTCTCATTTGCAGCTCGTGTCAGCACACCTGTACGCACGTTCGCTGCTCTGCTGTTTTCTCCACTTACACAAATTATCTCCGTGTTGCCATACACAGACTCATCTAGACAGAGGCAAGCCTTCTCGCTCACAAACACTCGCTTTGTTCACACACACAAACACACACTCGCAGACAAGAGGTAAGCCGATCTCTCTGACAGACAGACGACTGGCAGCTTGGAGAGCCGAGGGCGCTGAGAAGGTAATTACCCGTGACAGACGTACCTGTGTAGGTTTCACCTCCTCCCCGCCTCACTCCAACCTGCACTTATCACAGTTACCATCTCACCGCAGCCGCTGAGCGGATCTAATTGGAAGATCAAGGTGTTTTAGGGATCGATTTCATGTCGCTTCTGGTTTCTTTCCTCGCTCTCCACTGAGTGCAGAGCTGCTTTTCTGCCACTAGAGGCGCTGCTCTGTGATGCAGTGGGAAGCTGCATATAGAGACGGATGTTAGAGAAAACAGACAGAAAACAGAGATGGTATTTATTTTACAAACTGGAAGCTTGTGTTTTCAGAGTTGGGTTACATTTACCTCAGTAACCTATTTCATTTGGTGTTTTTACTACGCTGTACTCTGAGTAACTTTATTATGAAATATCTTTGCTCTTACTTGAGAAAAACTTCTGGATTTTGTAGCCGCTGAATGAAACATGTTTTAACCAAAAACTCACCAGACAAAGACACAAACCTGCAGTTTTTCTTAAAGTTTCATAAGTTTTAAATTGATTTGGAAGAAAAAAAGTATTTTGCCTGATTTTGTTATTTATATGAATTATTGTCATTTTAGTCCTTAAAATACCAAAATTTCCACTTCTGATTGTGTAATGTTTAAATATTAAATGATTGGTAATTTAATCAGTTACTCAGTCCTTGAGGAGACTTTCTACCAAATACTTTTTTACTCTTCAGTAATTTCTTGGACGGCTACTTTTTACTTTTACTTGAGGATGATTTTTGGGTTCTCTACCCATATGTGTTAATCATCATAAACCTTTATTAATGGAAGTCCACAGTTTAATAATCTAACATCAATCCACCCAGTTGTAATCTGGGAATAAATCCCCCACCTGTCCAACAAGATCCTCCGTCTTTCTGCCCGTTTAACCACCTCCGCTGCCCTCCAACCCGCCTCCATCTGACCATCCGAACCATCTGTCTGTTTTCCAACCCATCTGTCCATCAAGCCTCCGTCTTTCCTGTCCTTCTCTACATCCAACCAACCTTACATCCATCCATGTTGAGGTCTCAGTGTCTCAGAAATAAAAATAAAGGAAGGTTTTGGACTGGCGGTGCTTTGGTTGACCTTAAACTGGCCGTTCATGCTGGTAAACTCTCTACTGTTGGTGGATTTAAAGGGATCCTGCCAAGATTCCTCCACAGTGATGTGAAAGGCCTGTTGCCAGTTGCTATAAACACTTTATGGCAACTGTTGCTGCCAGCGGTGGCTCAAGCAGTTATTAGGTTTAAGGGTGATTAGTTGCTCACATGGGGCCAGGTTGGTTTGAGATGAGTGGCTGACAGGGCTGGGAAACATTTCCTGATCGTTTCCAGTTGGATGAAAATGAAGGAAAGGATTTGTTTGCTTGTTTCAAATTAAAATGGTTAAAGTTTTTTTCTATTGTTGTTTTCATGAGGTCTCCTTAAACCTTTTTACAGTAGTTAGCTAAAGCCACAAATAAACACTCTGCTTTTCCTGGAAGTCACACTTGGACCAAACTGATATTTGCACATTGAAACTGCGCGGAAAGTATGAAAACATACACCTACTGTTCCTGCACGCATCTACAGCCTGTTAATAATTTCATTTCTCTATTAGCCAGGTGTTAAAGGATCCCTGGGGTCACTTTTCATCAGGAATCAACAACCTGTTATGAACACCAACTTTCTTTCTTTCTTTCTTTATTTTTCTCTTCTCCCTCTCCTCTCAGTTACCGCAACCGTCTGGCATCCGGCCACGAAAATAGACTCTAAAGCGTTGGTAACAATTAGTAGTTGCTGTACTAGAGGGAGGGGGGACTGCACAACAACCCACCTGATTTTCATAGCACGCCTCCCTACCCTGCTCCCCCCACACCCTCATCAGGACGCTATCAATAGCCAGACACCTGTTTCCTGCCAACGCTAGCGAGGGCCTCTATGGCTGCACCTGTACGTGCTTACACAAGAGCCTCGAGAGGAGTATTTATGCGGATGGGACTGCAAGGCTGATATCTGGCTCCTGCTAATGCAATCACAGGAAGGACAGGGAACACTTGACGAGTGTGAAGCAAGCCAACGGTGGGGTGAATTAACTCGAATCGAGTCAGGATGTGGATTCTCAAAAGATTCTAAAACGGGGGGATCGTTAGACCCTAAAATGACTATTCAGATGATTGAAATGATTGGTGTGCATGCAATCTCAGGAGGAAAAACAGAAAGGAACAATTAAAACTGTGGGATGTGAAGTTGTCCAGCTGCTTGTGCTCATGCAAAGGTAGCTTCTCGTCAGTTTTCTCGCATTTTTGTCGACTTTTCTCGTGAATCTCTTCAGCTCCAGTCAAGATAAAGTAAGACTTTGCAAGCAAGTGCTTCACAACATCAACATCACGTAGGGTAAGGAAAGAAACTGCAGAGTCAAGCATGGAAGGGTAGGTGATTAATGCCAACACCGTGTTTCCCAGTTCGTGGCCAAAGTGTTATTGATTTGATTTTGGAGGGACGAGGAAAGGTTAGCCTTTCCAGGCCACGGTCTGAGGGTGGCAGGATGTGATGGGAGGAGTAATGACCCCTCCCTCGTCTGTGGCGACTACTGAAGCGGTCAACCAGGAAATGGAAACAATCCCCAGCCAGCCGCCAAGCAACTTTCTGTCCTTTAAACTGCCGATATGTGTGAAGTGGACATTCGCCGACTATTGAGTGCCAATAAAAGGCCTTAATCCTAACAGCCATTTGGAGTTACAAATGGCTAAAATCACACATGGAGTTGTAATTTTGACAATATAAACTGTGGTTTTGCTCCTATTTGTGACCAATTTCTGAACAACACCAGGAGCTAACACATGATGCTAGCTGCTTTTCCATTATAAATGTGCTAAATACTTTGTCAATATTCTGCTAATGTAAAAAAAAACACAATTTCACAATTAAAATCACACATGAAAATGTTTGTTCATTCAATAGGTCATTATAAAAACATACTGCACCATCATCATCCTCGTTGTCTTTTCCACCAGTAGTATCATCCGGTGGTACATCATAATTCATGCGATGCGAAAAGTCTTGTGAGTAAATAGATATTTGCCAATTTCTCCATAACAAATGAAACTTTAAATATCTAACAGTTATTTATAATTTATCATCTATTAAAAGATGATATTGGCTGGAAAGCTCAACGTCTTTAGAAAACGGTATAATTTTTAAGATAGCGTAAAGTATCGCAGTTACATTTTGAGGCACCACAAAATGGGTCGCCAGGGTTAAAAACTGTTGTACTATGACTGATTAGCACTTTTAAAACAAACTGCTTGCTGGAGTTGCTTGAAAAAATCATTTTGCATCTGAATAAAACTGAATGGAACCTGAATCCGATGAAATTACATTTGAACGGTTTACTTTCTCTGCATAGTCGACTCATATGAGGTACAACATGAGGTAGCGGCGTTACACGTCTCCCTGTGTTAGTGGAAACTGAGCAATGAGCTTGCATATAAAATGCATCCAAAGCCCATAAATAAATGAGATTCCTCCAAAGCAGGGTAAGACATGTTTCATTGTACGTCAGGTACATGACAAGATCACACTCCCAGAGTGGAGTTAATTTTCGTGCCCTCCCACCCGCCATCCCTCCGTACTCTTGTCATTTTCAGGGAGAAAGGTGGCTGAGCCATATGACAGTAATTAACAACTGACAAAAATATACCCTCCCTTAACATGAGGTGGGAAATCACAAAGCCTGGGTTATTTTCTCATTAATTTACCAGCCATGCTGCCTTTTACACCCAGGGAAGCAAAGCAATGCTCTACCTGAGGTTTGACGTAATAAAGTATTTTAGGTGATGTAAATTATTTTACAAGCAGGTTTGTGTGTAGAGTCAAAACCAGCATTTTGCCCCCACTTTTTGCCTGTTTGGCTTTGAGCTGCATCAGACTGAGGGGGATATGTGCCATTAGGCCTGCATATTTAAAACCACCTAAATGTGGAGGAGCAGGTGGCGCACAATTCACTCTTGTTGTTATTTGGTTCAAGCAGTCAAGATGGCAGATTTCATAATGCTTTCAAATGGCACGTATCAGGAAGGAGGCTCACAGGACTGCCAAGAACAGTTTCACCAGGAGCCAAAGAGGAGCAGCAGGCTGACGCTCCTACCTTTGTCTCATTGGAGTCTTTTACTGTTTTCTCATCTGAATTGTAAAGAAAATAATGTTTTTGCTTGTTTCACGGAGTTTTTCTAGCTATATAAAACAAACTTAATGGTTTCCATACAGATTTATATAAAAATAACGTCAACAACAAACCAAACAGTGGCAATTGAAACAAAAGTTTGTTGAAATTTGCTGTTTGTGCCACTAGATGGCTCCAAATTCGACTGAAAGTTTTCTTATGTATCTATAATATACATTAAAAAAATGCATAATGTAGCATTTTTTAATCAGATTAATTGTCAGAATAATTTATAGATTACTCAATAGTTCAGTCCAAGAACATTTGCAAACTTGTGGTGCTTGTAAAAACGAGTCGCTGTTGAAAATTTGGAGGAGTTTTGAGATCTTCAGAGTTTGTTTGTATCTAATATGTGGCAGAAAATAGGAAACATCGCTTTGTTTGGACAGTGAGATGATTTGAATGATTAAATTCGAAAAATAACTCAAACTTTATGAGCCACAGTGGAGAAATGAGGCTCTTCGTGTGGTGAAAAAACAGAGAACGTGTCGGCGTTATGTGTTAACCTGGACATTTCTCTTCTTTATTACCACATCCTCATTCGAAAACTAAAACAATACTTCAAGTAAGCGTCAGTCGAAGAATATTCCTTAGGTAAATCTCATGATCTCGTCTCAGACGGTCTCCTGGCGAAGTCTCGCCGCTTCGTGGAGGAACTCGGCAGGGATTCGTGTCTCATCCGCCCATTCAAATAAGCCCACAGATGTCAAGAGGACTCCCCCACCAACGCCACCGCAGACATGCAACACACACTCACACTCACACACTGATTCGACCCACCTCCAACACTGTTTGTAATGAAATCTAACACTTGGAAGAGGAGAAGTGGACCGACCACCTGTGCATCCAATTGTTCGGCATTTGCAGACACAGTCAGGAGAGAAAGGAGGGGAGAGGAGGGGGAATCAAAGATGCACACACACACACACACACACACACACGCACACACACACACACGCATATCTGCAAAAGCAAAGAAATTAATCCAGACCACTACAAGCATAGGTTAATCTAGTGCAAAAATGCAAGAAAAACAGCTTAATTCAGTTTTTATTCAAAAAATTAATTGCTTCCAATTGTTTTTATATCATTTATTAGTAATTTCTTAAACATTTTTATGTTTTTGGTTATCTAAAATGGATCATTTTATGGAACAAACTGCAAAAATAACATTTCTGACCATATTGTCAGTTTTGTTTTTCTTTACCATTAAGTGGATTTTATCACTACAATAATAAATCAAAATCTTATATAAAGAATTTACACAAGTTTTGAAAAGTTCTCAATTTTGTCTACATTTCTAATATAAACCTGCATTAGCAACACTAAAGTAAAGTCCAGAATGATCCGTTTCTATCATCGTTTTAAAGGAATTGTGTCTTTTGTTGTGTTTTTGTGACACAGTTTGTTTTCAAACCTTTTACTCTGTAAAGATTAAAGGCGCTGAGTGATTCATTCAATCTGCCCACCTTGTGAGGTGCAGAAACGCTTCAACACAAGAATGATGTGTTTGAAACAGAGCTACAAAGAGAAAGAGAGGTTGAGTAGCGAAAACCGAACCACACAAACAAGAAAGGAGCTGAGAAATTCACCCTGACATGTCTTGTCACACAGTCAGAGGCCTTGATCAGGATTTGCTCACAGGACCTCCCACTCAGCGCACACACACACGCATGCAGGATGCCGTAACCGGGGGTTAGGGAAGCTCCGAGCCACCGCCGCGGATATGGGGGGAACCCGGAAACATCTGCAGTCTCCGTTGTTGATAGCGACGCTGCCAGCTTGGAGTCAGATCACAGGGCTGGAGATGCTGCAGTCTGGGCTCTACCTCTTGGCTGGCCTCCCCCATCCTCAGATCCATACTTCCAAACCTCCTAGCTACCACCTGTTAGTTAATTTGCACCAACCAAAAAGGACACCGTGGTACTCTCAAGTACAACTCCTTCTCTTCAGCCCCTTTCTTCTTCGTGGGTATCTTCCTCTCGGAGGTTCGCTACACCCACGACTGAGTTTTTCCGGACTTGGAAAGGTTTAGGGCGATGTTTTTGTTTTTTCTTTTCCTTCTTCCCCCTGAGTTGCTGCTTTGATGTGAGAAGACTTGTCCGTTTACTATCAGAGAGCATCCTCTAACTCGGGGCTTGGCAGAGCCCCATATGGCTAACGATTTAAGGTACTTTAATTAGGCCAAAAATTGGTCTAAAGATGCGGTTGCACCCCTAGTGTTCCTGCTCTAAAGAGGTAAATAGATTAAAATTTAGTTTCACAGCAATTTTGAGGAATTATTTTTCTTTCATGTTGCTTGGTGGTTGATAATTTCCCGCTACAGGGGCGGCGGTGGGTGTGGCTTTTATTTTTGATTGGACAGAAACAGCCTCAGCTGATGGTTTAGGAGGAAAGTGAGAAATATTCTCCAAAACCGTTCCACTGCTTGATTGTTGTGTGTTGGTGTAAAGCTTAATCTAGAAGGTGGTGGGAAGTATCATGATTAGAAGCGTTTAAGATTCACTTAAATTTACAGTTTAAGGATAAAACTTTTCTAACACGATGGTCCGGTAGACTTGGTTCAATTAGGTAAGAAAGTTGCAACTTTTGGCTTTCACATTGCACTGTGTCCAGTGATCCAAACCGTTTGAAGAACCTGTTCCCCTCCTTGCCTATGGGGGCGCTGCAACAAAAAACACTGAGTGAAATGACACAAAAACCCCTGAAGAAGACACTGAGCGCAACTTCTTCCTCACAAATGGAGTGGCGTCACATTTTAGCCATTATTTACCTTTGGTAAAAGACCATAAGCCATTTCTCCCTCTGGCTCGAGGTAGCAGGTTTGTTTTGGTTGTATTTACCCAGAATTCCCTGCGCTAAAGCCAGAACTATCAGATATATTCTGGTCCTCTCCACTCTTCCTGCACTTTATTTCCAAATGAAATGAAAACTTTAGGACTTTTGGACGTCTGAGCAACAGACCGGTTCTGGTTCTGGTTCTGGTTCTGGTTTTGGAGTGGCTTGACTTCATAAATGCTGTATTTGTATCTCCTGTCATGACTCTCGATGTTCTTTCTTTCTTCTTTCTGACCCCAGAAGTTATCGTAGAACTTTTTCTGTCCAAATATTATAAGTTTTTCTCAGATATTTCCTTACTGGACCAAAACGTAAAGAATATATTCATTGAGAGCTTTCCATATTTAGTGAATTTCATTGAACATCTTTCCTTCTCCTCACAGCAGATATGAAGTTCATAAAGTTATCCATATCCTGTATAAGTTACCATCTTCCATCCGGGAGGATTTCAGCACCTTTTTTTCTGTCAACATTGATTTTTCTCTCTCTCTGCCCTCGTCTCCTTTTAATAGAGAAGTGGATGCTTCAAAGCCTCCTGTTTGCCCAAAGCAAGCTTGAAATTCTCTCCTTTCAAAGCACCGTTGCTTCTTTGTAGTGTCTCATCTGGTGAGGGCAGGAGGGAGACGAGAATTTCACAAGCTACCAAAGGTAGCAACAAAATCCCTCCCATGTAGGTGTGTGAAGTTTGGACGGTTGCGTCCGACTTGGGATCGATAAAATCCTCCCCTCTAAGCTGGAAAATGTTCTCGTGCCGCCAAACAAAAGGTATTTCCAGACAAGTTTCTCCAAACAACTTCTGAGGAGTCCTGAGTTGTTGTTTCTGTCCGTGTTTCTGTCTGGCTGTCGCCCTCTCCGTCTGTCTCTCTCTCCTCTCAGACTTACTGGAGGTGTTAAAAAGGAACCAGTGGGGGATCTGGGCTCCATTATGCAGGTCTGTTCCTGCGCTTTCTCTTGCTGCCTCTTTGCACCTCATATTGCATTTTTGCCCATCGAGACGCGCACACACACACAGAAATAAAAAATAAAAAAACCACATATGCAGAGGGATTTGAACTTTATCTGCCTGAGCGTAGCTGGTGCCAGGTGTAAGGCTAAAAGGTGCCTAACTTCCTCTCCGCTCCCTCGGGCCATGCAGGCGTTCTGGAGAAGGAGAAGAAGAAGAAAAAACGCCATCCATTACTCTGTGTGGGCGATGCTTCTGCCGGGTTTCTGTTTGTCTCCGGCCCGTTGCTGCTGACGGGATGAACTGTTTGCAGTGATTAATATTCCATTGTTAACACTAATTGCAATCCTAAAGCATAAAAAATAAATGTTTCTTAAAATTGTGCAGGTAAAATCAGCGATATTCTGCTCACTTTAGATCTGACTGGCAGAAAAACTTACTATCTTTTCTTCCGCGAATATTTGAGATGTTGACCACGTGATTTTCTTGTATTTCTGGCTAACAACCACAGTGGTGGCAGCGTCATGCTGTGGGACTGTTCCACAAAAATATTTAATTTGCACTATAATTTTGGTTTCATTTAATAATTTTTCTTGTACATTAAAGAACAGTTTGAATAAACCACAAAAAGACCAAAATGAATTAGATGAACTCTTTAGGCAGTTCAGTTCCAGTCCAGTTCCAGTTCAGTTCCAGTTCAGTTCCAGTTTAGTTCCAGTCCAGTTCCAGTCCAGTTCCAGTCCAGTTCCAGTTCCAGTTCCAGTTCCAGTTTAGTTCCAGTCCAGTTCCAGTGTTTCTCAGCTCTTAGCTGGATCTCACACTGAGTTCTACTGAACAGTTCTGAACAGTTCAGTTCTACTGAACAGTTCTCTGGATTTTCTCCCAGCGCCGCTGCAGGAAGTCGACATGAACCAGCCGACCCACATCAACACATCCACTTCACCAGTTCCTTTCCTCCCATGAATAAAACATGGCCGCCCTGCTACCTGCTGGGGGTCAAAGTTCAGTCTGTCGCTTTATGTTTCTCCATTAATGTTCAATGTTAGTGTTGCTGTGACAACAGGAACGCAGGAATACAAGAGTCTGGACTTTGACTAGACCAATCTGTTTATGTCTGTCCATCCACTGTACCTCTTCACACGTCCGTCCATCCATCCATCCATCCATCCGTCCGTCCATCCATCCGTCCATCCATCCATTCATCCATCCGTCCATCCATCCATCCATCCATCCATCCGTCCGTCCATCCATCCGTCCATCCATCCATTCATCCATCCGTCCATCCATCCAT
>CAEFZX010006733.1:0-56739 GCA_903066825.1 Alfaro cultratus
AGCTTTAAAGTAAGTAAGTTTAAATTATTTTGGAACTGACAAGGTAAGAAATTGACACCCAGAAGTTGTTTCTTTGAAAAGACAATTCTATTTAATGATTTTGTTCTTCCGTGAAAGTATTTTTGTTGTTGTTGTTTTTCCATTGACTCTTACAGGATACACAACCTGTTTTTTGTACATACTTTATGAACACAAGTTAAAACTGTTCAGCCACTCATTAACATTTTACAGCTAGGAGACTACAAAAACCTATTTGTTTTGATTGGGATTGAGATTTCAGGCTCATTTAGCCTTCTACCACAAGGTTTCCTTGTTCAAAAGTTAAAAGGATTCTGTCGTTACCTCCCTCAGTTACCAATGAAGGAGGAATATACCAACTTTATATTCTCACCTCCACATCTTTTTTCAGTAAAGATGTTAAACTGAACATGTATAATAGGATTACATGCAGAAGTTTTTGTTTGTTTGTTTGTTTGTTTGTTTTTTCAGTTTATTTTCTAAAATGTGATTTTCTTTTTCTACCACTAAGGGGCGCTAATGAAACACAGATCAGGCGATCATGTTTCATCCAATTTAACAAAAAAAGTATAAACACTTATAAATATAATTCAATGCTTAGCCCTGAATATAAATTATTACATGAGTGTAAACTAATCAGGTCTAGTTTGTTCACAATGTTTCATATAAATATGTGAAACATGTATTTATATGAAATATATGTTCATATAAATGAACATATATACTGTGTGTACCATAAATGTACCTTCAGGTGTACATTGAAAGAATGTACACCTTCTGTCATATCTAGATGATTGATTTTCTTTTTCTGTTCATCAGGAAAATCCTTTAAATTAAACATCATTGTTATAATGATGAGCCCAAACAAAAAAGTTAGTGAAACATAAAAATTAAAATATGCTTTTATTTTTACCACAACTATATATATCTGGATAAGACAAGGCATATCAAATAGATGATTTTTCCATTTGCTTTTCCACAAAAAAAAAAAAATCTCTGATGTGATTTCAATAGATTCCTGATCAAAACCTTGTGACTCAGTGTTCCTGTTTTCTTCTGGGTCATAGTCAGGCAAAAATAATTCTAAAAGAAGGAATAGGCGCAACTCACAGAAAGTCGGCAAAGTATTAGAAACACATGTTAACTTAAATCATAGCTTTATTTATGTGAAGTCTAAATCTTCACATAAATATGTCCTTCAGACCGTTTTGTGAAAAGCGTTCACACCACTATAACTCTAGGCAAAAAGGCTTTCTGGCTTTGGGCATGGCAGGATCGTTGGGATCTACAAACAGGATTTCTGATGGCAAAGGTTGGACCCAATAAGTAATTTTAAATCTCTTAAAAGTTCCTGAGGACCTAAGACCTGGTTATAATTCAACAGAGAACCCATATACTTGCCATTTTAACCCAGTCTTAAGACTTGGAGCAGGAGTGCATATACTGTATGTAGTTTAAGTATTTTGTTGCTGTTTCGCTGGGTTTTTCTTTCTTTTTGTTAACTGCAGGGAGAAAAATTGACTATTTTTATGGATGTTTTTAAATCCCACATATATTTTTGCCAGGTGAACATTTTAGTGTCATCAGATCAAACCAATAATCATTATCAATAATTACTTTATAAAATACCTTTCTGAAGTACTTTTGTTAGAAATGTTCTATCAATGTAGCATTTTACAATGGATTTTCTTCAGCTTTTTAACACTAACAGTCTTTGGTTGCGTAAGCCAAATGTCAGGTGGATAATTATTTCACCAGGTAAGATGTTCAGTGATAAGATCTCTCTCTCTCTCCCCCTCCTTGTCTGAATCATTGTAGTACAGTGCAGTAGAAATGTGTCATACACAGTGCCCACTAACAAGGCCTTAACAAGCAACCCACTCACCTCTGTCTCTGCAGTGACAACCAACACTCTCCTTCCTTTTTTCCCCTCTTTCAGATGACAATCCAATCACGATACAGTCACATGGCGTGTTATAATCTGCAGCCGACTAAGCAGACAGGGTCATGGTTGTTCACTGCTTGCTCAAATATTTGAAGGGCAAGATAGTTACAGTCTTAGGATATTCATCTGTAACAATATATCACCACTGCTATAAATAGTTGCAATAAACAGAACCTGGGATAAAAATGTAAATCAATTTGTTGTAATCCTGCTAACAAAAACAGGGATTTACATGAGCAGGAGTAAGAAATATTGTCAGGTCCACATGTCTTATTTTTTTCTTTGGGATTCTTCCTATTTCTCCTGGTTTTGTTCCAGCTACAGTTTTCATTCTCTCATTATGTTTATCAGATAAATGTCTTCAAAAATATCAGTCAATTGGTCCAGACTGGATGTATTGGGTTGTGCCATTTTGTTACTATTGCAAGTTTGCAAGCCACTGTTAATATCCTATCCCAATGTCTGCATATATATTACTTCATAAAGCTATCAACAATAAGGATTTTCTTTTCACAGATTATCTGTCTCATATAATACCATCACAGCATAGTGATAGTTTTAACAGATATAGAAAAAGCTATTTTGCTAAAGTTATCTACTGCAGCTTAAAACAATTTTCTTACAAATTATTTATAAAAATATGCATATTGTGATAGATAGATAGATAGATAGATAGATAGATAGATAGATAGATAGATAGATAGATAGATAGATAGATAGATAGATAGAATATTCTTCTTTGTGGAATTTAACAATATGACAACTCAACAAAAAAGGCTCCAGTTACTTTTATTCGACACTATTTAATTCCAACATTCAACATAGTTTTGCTCACATATATGTTGTATGTAAATTAACCGTTACTTCACATCAACAGACAAAGCAACACACTGCATTGTAAAAATAGAAACAGAAGCAAACAAACTAGGAGATTTCCCACCAAACCATGACCTCATGCACCAAGTCAACATCAAATAGAACAAAAGAAATGGCATGGTAGTTCAAATGGTTTTAAGTACATCTTGCAAGTATAGACTCACTTTATTAAAACAAGTACCAAGACTATGTAAAAATAAATAACATAGTCTGTATAAACGCAGGAATTGCACAGACTTAAAATGTCTGCATACACCTGTTTTTCTAATGAAACATCATAAAAAAAACAAAACATCCGTCCTTGCAATCATTCTACATGCAACATAAGACTGTGCATCTCTCCTTTCCATAGTTGTTACTAAATGCCTGCATTAATTTTATTAAAACAATTTTTGAACAACATTCAGCAGCACTCAGAAAGAGCTTCAGGTTGATCAGTAGTTTCATTTAAATTTTTGCTGAAGGCTACGGAGAAGGAGGAGTTTTGAGGGAATTACAAGATCCTCCTTGGCTACTACTTGTAGTCCCCTGGTACTGTAATAAACAGAAGTGAAAGAATACAACAAAACAAAAATTAATTAAAGAACAAGTAAACAAATTAAGAAAAATATATACACAAATAACTCACAGAAACAGATAGATAATGAGAAAAAGCACAACATTTATTTTATATGCAAATTTTCATTTTTGAACATACAAAATAACTTACCACCAGAACGGAATTGGGTAGTAAAACATAGCAGAAAAGTTTAGCCTTTATTCTTTTTTTAATCAACTTTCTATTCTGACTGACATCTACAAGTGAAAGGATGAAATATTTTCAAGATAAAATGGTCTATGTGGGATGTGAATGCATAAATATGCACCTCCTGGTGGGACAAGATTTTTGTGAGAATGAGTTGAAATGAAAATAAAACTTGGGTTAATATTTTGTTTCTACACAGGATTCAAAATACAGCAGCTGGTGAGGATGTAGAAAAATACAGTACTATTTGTTGTGATTCCAACACTGTAACAAATGGCTGTAAAACCTGCAGCATAAAAATACAGCAAGGTGGCTGGGTTTTTACTTTGATCTGAAATGCGTATGGAAAGTAAATGGTACGTGATTGGACCGCTGGATCACGTGCCGAAATTTACAGCTGTACTGTAAATTTTCAATGTACAGTTGCATTGTGGGATACTTACGGCTGGAGGCTAACGTTCACAGGCTAGAGGGCGGGGCCAACAATGACTTTCACCGGGTAAGTAATTTTTAAAAAAAACATTGTATTGCAGTTTTGTGTTTGTGTACGAAAATATATTTTATATATATATCCATATATATAAAATATATATAAATGGTTATATTGAGCTACTCTCGCTTGTTTGCTAAAGCTAACTAAGGCTATTTCTCAGCTAGCATTATGTGCAACATAAGTGTTTTTTAGTTGCAGATGGCTATGTTCTGGTCTTTTTGCGGAAGTTGTTTGAGGGTAGGATACCTCAACTGTTGTTTTATTTTAATTTATTTTTTTCTCGCACACAGTACTGTCAACGATAACGCGTTAGCACACGCGATTAACTTGAACATTTAATGCGTTAGTATTACATAACGCCGATTAATGAACCATCTATTTTGACATCAAAGCCTCTCTCCCGTGAATGGTTATCTAGTTCACAGCAGCGCGTTACACACGGGGAGATACGAACAGCGAAATACTTTTTCCGCGACAGCAACAAGAGTTGAACAGCTTCATCTTTCTTGCGTTGGGTCTTTAGCCAGCGTTGTGCGCATCTAGTTTACTAGCCCGCAGTTTCACTTGCACGAATAACACCGGTCTTTACTGGCTGGATGAGGACAATTGAGTGCCGCCTCATCACAGAAAATGAATGTAGAGGAACATTTCTAAACCAACGTTAAAAACAAACTGACTTTCTATAAACCTTTCTGAATAAAAAAACCCTGAAAAACTAAGAATCTTCAGACTCGGTTGGTTTGAGACAACAAAACATTTTTTGAGAATGTGCATGTTTGATATGGGCTTCATGTAGCCCTTGGTGGTATCATAAAAAGATGGGGCATCCAAGAACTAGAAAATAAAATCCCTTCCTTCCTTCAAAGGAAGAAAACAACAGACATTTAGAATTTTGACTGCAAGTTTTACATAAAAAGCTGGTAAAACATTGTTTTTATGACTTTGACATCCAGTTTGCTTGGAAACTTTGATGCTTCAGCACTTTTGTTTTAGTAAAGATTATTTAATTCATTGTATTCAATGTAATATTACCATGATTGTAAATGTATCAGTTATGGTTTTAGATCAGAGTATTTTTCACTTTGGTTGCAATACTATGTAACAAGCAAATATTGCTGTTGCAAAATACTATATTTTGTTTTGCTTCAGTTTGTCAGATTTAAATTGACAATAAAATAGTGATTTAAAAATATATATGTATATTTTTTTAAATTAGAAAAATATTTATTTTTTTGAGTTTGGTAAATTAAGTTGCAAGTTCACATTTAAACTTTTAAAAGCTAGCAAAGTATGCAGTTTCAAAAAACCAGAATGTATTTAAATTATGACAACTTTTTGTAATTCTATTACAGGTCTACTGTAATTTTATTATGATAAAACTGTGATGAAATCAGAGTAACCATGTTATATAATTACTGTATTGTTTAAAATAAATTACAGTAACACTAATCAGATTACAGTAAGATAGTAATAAAAATTACAGTTAATATGCAATAAAATTGCAGTAAAACTAGTAAAATTACAGTAAAATTGTAATAAAATTACAGTAACCTTGCAATAAAATCACAGTAAAACTGTAATAGAACTACAGTAAGGCTACTGTAAAAAAAATTTCAGTAAGGTTACTATAATTTCTTTACTATAAAAATTACAGTAACTGGCTGGCAACCCTGCTGCCAGTAAGTTACTGTAAATTCTACAATGACTTTTTTTACAGTGTAGGATGTCTTAGTTTTTGTTTTGTTTTTTTTTGCTGCTAAGCTTTAATGTTTTTCAACGGTACAATAAAGTTGTTGTCTGCATTGAATTGCTGAAGGTGAATGAAACTCAATTATAATTTCTTTTCTTTTCCTACTCAGGTTCAGACTTCATAATCACTTTATTCTCTACTGTTAAGGAGTTCCTACTTCTTTTGTGGAAATTGTTGTTATTTGAGGTATTTTTTTTTTTTACTTTATACTTATTCTTCCTAGAGAAAAACAGTGTCTTATATTTGTCAAATTTATTACATATCTGAACATTAATTTTATGTCGTGTTAAAACCAGAATGCATTTAAATTATGACTTCTCTTCTTGAAATAATAATAATAATATACAAATCTTGGGGGAAAAAAACACATGGTTTAATCATTTGTAGGACCAACTTCAGAGACAACAAAATTAAATAACTTTTTTTTAATAATGTAATCAGCCTCTGCATAGCAAGACTGTTACAATGTGTACAATAATGTTTTCTTTTATTGCTGTTTCCAGGCATTTATTTTTGCAGATATTTCTACAACCATGGCCCTACATCAACTTTTCTTTATCATACTTTCTGTTGCAGATTTGAAGATGTCCTGAGCGTCATTAAACTGCTGTATGACTGGAATCAGCTTTAGGACAAACGGCCTTGTTTACTTTTACACTTACATTAGTATTCTGGTAAGTGCACGTGGTTCATATTTTCACTTTGGTCTCTTGTGTCTTAAGACCATTGTTCCAAAGACATGTAATTTATTCAAATACATACTGAATAACAATATGTAAAAAAGCATCTTCTCTAAGCGTTTTTGTTCTCAACTTATGTAGACAAGCAAAGAGACGACTTTTGTGGTTTTATTTATGAAAAACTACTTGTTTCATATTTCTGTCTTTTTATAAGTTTGATGTTTTAAATCTTTTGGACCACTTCAGTTTCTAGAAACTCAATAATGTGTTAAAAATGTTACTGTTGAAGAAACAGTACAATTCAGGAACTGGGAAGAAGAGTCAAGGTTTTGCGGAAGATCCCAGTTTTGAAATGGTTAGTAGAAAACAGCTGAAAAAAAAAGAAATCTTTGCGTTTGAAAACTGGTCAGTCGTCCATGCCTGGAAACAGCTGTCACATCCATTATAGAAAAGCCAACTCACCTCAACAAGAGGATGCCAGTGGGCGACAGGTTTCCGTGGATATGTGAGCATTTCACTCCAATGTTCTCGACCGAGGCTGTCTGCATCATTGCCGACTCGACACACACCAATGACCTCATTATGACCCACACTACAGGCGCATGGGGAAGAGAGAAGAGAAAGACTGTAACCTCAGCTTGCCTTGCATTCTGGGTCAATGTCATGTTACATTCTTTATGAGAAAATTTTCTGAAAGGAAAGTGTTAAGATTGTTAAAAATGTTCAGTCTTTAAACCATAGCTTGCACATCCCCTAAAAAGGTTTCAGTGTATGTTTATCTGTTTATTTTGTTGTAATTATTAATGAAAGGTAGCTATATGGTGTAAGTTGTAAGCTAACCGATCATAGTCCATCACTGCTATTAAAAGGCTGATCTGCTCAATGTTTTCTGGAACGACATCAAAGACAATAGCCTCGTTATAGACTGGGTTCAAGGTGTTTCTTTTTGTAGATGTCTTCCTTTTCTTCAGTCTCCGACCCTCACACATCAGAGAAACCTTCACATACGGATCTTTTTAAAAGACAGAGAAATGTTTACGTTATGCATTTATTTCTTTCCTGGACAGCAGCACAACTTTCTATGGATTAACAAGGTCTTATTTCATTTACCTGATGCACCAGTTATATCCATGGCCTTAAGATTACGAGCCTGTATCATGGTGATGGTCAATCGGCCTGCTGTAGGCAAGTAGCAGAGGGAGAACATCAAATCCCCAAGGTCCACGTTATCCTAAAAGACATCAGAGACACATTTACTCTCACCTCAGTTTGAATCTTCGTTTGTTATTCCTTATTGCACTGGAGCCAAAGCTGAGGAAGAACAGCAGGAGTGTCTTGACTTTTACTTACAGTGCTTTCCGTGCTTTTTTTTTTTTTTTTTTTTTTTTAAAAATAAAAAACCATGTCCTATGCTTGGCTCAGATAAAAACCCTCCCATATTTCAGCTAGAATGCAGACTTCGGCTTAGATGCAGCTCACTTATCACCTGCACTGAAAATAGCTCTACCAAGAAGTGAGAACCACAGCAGCAGACAAAATGTGTGGCGAACACTACTCCTACACTACAATCTCTTCCGGAGAAATTGATGTGTTTGTTTAATTTTATAAAATGTCAGCCCATTAAACATTTAAATGTTGTGGACATCCATCCATCTGTCCATCCAGCCGTCCATGCTGACAATAACGTTACACCTTGCAAATGTTTTAAAATTTCAGTGGTAATGTATATCCAGTCTGTGCAATCTTATGTGTGTGCATCTTTATGAGAGTGAAAAAAAAATCAAAACATAAAATATACTGAAACTAAATATGTGTGACAGAGCAGTGCAGCATTTTACTATGTGATTCCAGAGTTATGGTTTTGTGATCATTGCAAGTTTTCTCTATGCCAACAGGGTTTTTATAAAGTAGAGGAATTTAAACACATGCTCTAAATCTATGCACACCAAATGACCTATACTCAAGGTTTATTATGGGTAAAATGATAATCTTTTTTTTTTTTTTTTATTAGCGATAGAGAAGCATAGACACTATCTGAACAGTAATGCAATCTTTGCTGGGAAGAAACATTCACATAAAGCATCACTACCAGAGAAGCTTCAAATCTGTGACTTAAACAAAAGTCACTTTTAATTAGCAAAAACTTAGTTTACAGACTTGATTTCACACTGTAAAGACTCAAGTCTCAACTCAGACACAAGGTCTAGGATTTGAGTCTGATGAAGAATCTTTATTTGATGCAATCAGAGGTGAAACTAAGCCAGTAAAAGTAGAAAAATTTATTTTAATGAGTAATGCTACCCCCGAGTTGCCTGCATACAAATAATTGTTTGACATGGTAATGTTATGCACAGTAAATACGGTTTCTGTTCACTGTTTTTGCTAGGATGTGCCAGTAATTACCTTCAGTTTCTGAGTATGTCTGGTTTTACTTATTGATGCGGCTCTAACAGATATGCTTGTTTTCTCCTGTGAAAGTGAAAGGGTTCTTGTGATTTATTAACTTAAGATTGTTGAAAATGGTTGTGTAATGGCTTGCTCAATTTAGCTGTAGCTTCACAATAATTACCACACAGATGTCTCTCAAATTGAACTCTGCAAGATGCAAAGAGTTCAAATAAACATGCTTCCCATTTGATACAAATGAAAATTTTATATAAAATGGTGCCATCCATATGCTATGAATACAAAAGTAGATATGTAATGCATATTTATGTATGAAGTGGGGCAAATGTCCTTTGTAATTAAAGCAGTTGAAATTTATACATTTCAGATATTTAAATATTTTCAGCAAGTATAGATACTGTATAACTATGTTAATTTAGGCTTTAGAATAATTTATGACCTAGAGACCACCTGAAATGAGGACCATTATTGTTTTATTGCTTAAAACAATAATGAATTGTTTTAAATTCATTATTTAAAACAAAAGATGCAAGCATAAAAAACATTTTCAGTCCAACATTTACAATTAGGTTCACCTAGGACTGTGATAGTGTTAGAGGTTCTTGAAACAGTTCTTATGTTTAATTCGATGGGTGCTCATACAATGGTTGAGATTACTTTATATGAGGTATTTGTATTCAGAAATTATAAATACTCGAGTGTTACAATATAAGGCAAGAAAAAAAAATACCACTAAGGGCACATGTCTCAGCATGAATCTTGTATAATCAGAAATTAATAATCAAACATAGCCAAGGATTATTTATTTATCTATTGACGTACTATGGTCCAGATCCCACAAAGGACCTGCGGGTCTTACATGCTTCATGTTCCACCGTCAACATGCATCATCAAAATGCACACAGGTAAACAATTTTGAAATCTGCTCTGGGATGCAGCTTAGAAATCAAATGCTGAGGTTTTTCAACAATATTACATTTATTGTTATTCTGAATTTACCATCTGTGGTACATTATCCTTCATTACATGAAGTTGAAAAGCTAACATCATCAGAAATCAAATCCAAATCCCCTTAAGCAATAAAAGCATTACGTAGCATTTGTTTTTATTACCAGTGCCATTCTCAATATCAGAAAAATAACACATGTTCTTCCATCAATATACAGTCTGCTTCTGCTGTGGAGCTCAACGAGGCCAATCTGGCAACAAAACAAACAGTATGGTCCCTCCCTCTGGCAATGAGGCTTAATGAAAATTCCATCATTTATATCCAATCATCTGTGGTGCAGTAGTTACTGAATGCCCTACCTTTGTATATTGTACTAATTTCTGAGAGACTTCTTTGCAGATTTTGTGGACACAAGGATTTGTGCATGACTTACAGTCTGTGCTCAGACGAGGCATACAGCCTGTGAGCTGTATCTGGTTTCTCTGAGTACTGGGAGCGTGAAAGAAAAGTGTGAGAATGGAGGATGTTGGATTCTGTGAATCACTGGTTCTCATCATCCACCTTTCTCATGGGTTTCTGTTCCTAATGGACAACATTGACTAACAATTAATCAAGGGCATAAGTGGAAGCATTGATCCACAAAACAACCATAAGCTGGGAGTTTGCTCGAAATATCAATACTTTTGTCGATATTCCTGTGAAGTCTCTATCTGGCAGCATGCCGACAGAATAATATCTATGCCTCTTTTTCTCTGTTGATTTGTGACAACTTTCTCTATTCCGTCACTCTTCTCTTACACATGGTAATAAATTTAAAATGTTGCTGACGTTATGCATAGTATTGATTAATTATTAAGCTCAAACTAGTTTTGTCTGTTTGCATTCAAAGTGAGACCTTCTTCTTAGTTGATTGCATAAACTTACCATTAGCTTAGAGTAATTGGAAAATCATGATTTGCATTTGTTTAAGGGTGCCCCAAAATCTACAGGATTGTGACTATGATTCATACACTTTACAAAAACGAAGGATCGTGACTGCATGTGTGCTTTCATTTCTTCACTGCTGCAGTGCAACAACTGTTTCTGCAATATTGTTACACATAGCAATACATTTGATAAAAGGGTACAACTGCAGACCATATGGCTAATTTAATTTGGAATTGTGGGTATTGGTAAAGTTAGTTAGTTAATAAAATACTTCAACAAAATGATCAAAACTGGTTGTAATACTTGTAATAGTATTATTTACACATGCTTTCCATGACATGTTATCTATAAATTGAAACTATAATGAAATGTGTATTTTTTCTGAAATCAGGTGAAGATGCTGCTTAACTGAAATGTTATTTTACTGTGGATAACTTCCTCTTTACTCAACATTGTTAAGGGAAGTCTCATTCTCTTAGTCAGGTAGACATTTATCTGCAGCTCTACTTGAGCTCAGCGAGTGAAATGAGGATTTATTGGAGGTGTGTATGCTCAAATTTTTTAATATTGACTCAAGCATAAAAATCAAAGTTTACATTGCTCTGTAGCTTTGAAGCAAAACTACCAAACCCAGTTTGCGTCATTCCTCAAATATGATTTCCTCCCATTTGTCTTCTTCCAGAAAATATGTGGAGGCTCAGCAAGCAATTCACTCTCTAAGGTAACTGAAGATTACTCTTAGTTATGTGAAGGTTTAGGATATTTAGAGCAGGAAAAAGCTTCCCATCTTGGCTAATTGAATGACCAGTTAAAAAAGATGCATCTCTGGTCAACTATTGTCTTTTTTTGTTAGTTATTAATTCAACAACAAACTAGAGCAGTTTTGCAAAACTCATTATCCTTTCTGGAGCCCAAAAGAGAGAAATGATAGGTTTCACACAAAATGAGTTCCTTTCCATTGCAGGGTCAACACAAAGACACATAAGGCATATACTCACACTTAGGGGTAATGTTTGTTCTTTCATGTTTAACTAAGTCACATGTATAAAGACTGAAGAAAGTCCACCCATGCACAGTGGTAATGTATAAACTCCGCAAAGTTTGTGTTGCCAGCTTTCAAACTGAGACATTCTTACTGTGAGTCACTGATGTTAAAGCTGAAGCCTGGAGCCCTTAAATCTATTCACATTTTTAAATTCAAGGACTTAAGGGACCAAAAGGTTAAGGCCATGGCATGAATTAAAAAAAAGAAAGTTATATAGCTGATTGTTCATTTAATGCAAATAATAATTTCACTACCACAGTAAAGTATTTCAAAACAAAATATAGAAGCAATAGTACTAATAATTATAACATTACTGTCAGTGAAGACAATCGTGACTCTGATGCTGTAGCTCAGGTTGACAAGGAAGCCAATCAATCTACTGCAGAAAAGGCTCAAGAAAAGATACTTAATTTAAAATATTCTCTAATACTGACACTATAAGCCTCTTATGACAAACATATGATGCTGTTTAGGACATTTATTAACCAAAAAAATTGTAACTTATTTGTTAGACATGTTTAGTCCCAGAATATACCCTTTTATCATTAACCCAAAAATGAAATGAGCCACAAAACTGCAGTGATTATGCTTAGTGTTCTTTTCTATATTTAGATACATGAGGAATAAAAAATTTAAATAAAAACAAAATCCCATCTTTGATCATACTTGTCAAATGGCAGCTGTGATCCTTAAATAATCTCACATTATAATTTTGTCACCTTTTAAAATAGACACAAGCACAACTACAATAAAGCTGATGTGGGAAATGCTTTTTAATCCTGTTGATTTTCTCAAGTCTTGTGAATTTTTTGTCTTTTGGCTAGTTTCAGCAGATAGAGAAATAGCAGCAGACCCAGACTAAAATGAGTCATATATCTGGCAACTGAACATTGTAAAGGATTGTATTAGATAGGCATCTGAAGGCTACTGTGTGCTGGTTGTTTTTTCTTTCAAATATTTATCTTTTCTGTTGTTACAATGACTAGTCAACGTAATTGTAAAGCAAAGGGAAAAGCAGACAATGATTATATGCTTCTTCATACCACAAAGAACCTCAGAGAACAAGTGTTTAATGAAGAAATGAGAATTCAACTGCTTGAAAAGAAAAGAAAAATATAAAAAAAATCTTCTAATGAACCATGATAAAACATTTATTTATTTTTTTTACTTTTTATTTCTGTAACCATGGAACAAAATGAGTACCTGAAATGACTTACCGAGGAGACATATTGGATTTCACGGCAGAGTTTTGTCTCCCTGGGAAAATCTGCCAGGTCCAGGAAGTTGTCTACCACTACTTGACCGATGATATCATGGCGTGAAAAGCGGTCGAAGTCGTAGATGCTGAAATGCAGCTTTCGTGTGGGAAGCTCAGAGTAGGCCACAGGGAACAGGAAGACCTCATCAAACACAGGGTTGAGCGTCTTGCGGTGCACCTTGGTCTGGTGTTTAGTCTTTCGGTCAGGCAGCAGGTAGATCTTAACATAAGGATCAGAGGTACCAGAGAAATCCTTGGCTGGGAGGTCCTCTGCTCTGTGGATTTTAACTATTAATTGTTCCAAGTCGCAGTCAAATTTAAGAATAAAGTGGAGGCGCCCACAGCCCCCACCTCTGCGACTGCCCTCTTCCCCCTCAAGTGAGCGCTGCTTGTACAGCTCGGGTTTGAGGCGGCCAAGGCCAAGACCCATTCCAGTAAGGGAATCCTGCCTTTGGAACTGTGCCACATTGAAATCTGGATTAGAGAGGTTCATATGTCTGCGAATGGAACCTTGACTGAGGACAAAAAAGGCAAATAATTAAAGTCAGACTACATCAAAAAAAAAATCAACGGCAGTAAGATTCAACTTTTTTTATTTATTTATTTTGTTAAGAGAGACATATGAGTAGTAATATTCAAGATAATGGAAAGGCTGGACTCTCAGAACAGGAATACGTCTTATTTATGAATATTGGGAAAACCAATACCTACCCCATTTCTGAGCAACCACCTGGTGCTGGTTCTGTAGTCTGCCTCTGCATTCGAGGGTTTGTGTGAACTCCGTTTTCCCGAGTTTTACTCTGAGCATCCAGTGGTATGTCTGGGGATGTGTAGCTTATCTTCATAGCTGCCTCTGGTGTGGCCATCACCACAGGTGGAGGTGACACGGGAGTCATGGGAGCCTCCACTGACACAACAGAGGCCACAGGTGTAGGCTCTTTGGTGACAGAACAATGTGAAGACTTACGGCGGTTGTGCATCGGAGGGTCGACGGCAGTGTAAACTGGCTGTTTGGGTGCAGGCTGTGTGGGCAGAGGGCTCATGGTGGGGTTTATGTGCCCTTGAGCCTCCTTTGTTGTGGGTGAAAGTCCTCGCTCCCTCCATGGTATCCAGCAGAGTTTCCAGGAGACAAAGAGGGAGACCCCAAATAGGGCCAATCCACAGGCAGTAACCACTAGTGAGAGTAGACTCACTGATATATCTGAAAAGATGACAAGTGAAAAGAAATCAGAGTTAAATTGAGATTTTACTTGTAATTTTGCTTCTTGCTAAAGCTACACCATTGCTATTGTAGAATAACAATAGGAGAAATGTAAGAATATTATCAATTTTTAATACAAACACATTATCTTCCGACGGATATTTTCAAGATAGTTTTTGTTTATAAATTACACAGAACAGATACAGTAACATGCTAATTATGAATTACCAAATAAATGTTCTTAGACTTTAGCTTTATTTGACTTTTTTTTAGTTCATTTGGGTTCAGTTTGAACATTTTGACAGGATTTTGTTGTCTCTTAAGACATTTACCTCTGGTGTATGATGCATAAAAATGCTTCTATACTCAACGGACGTAGCAGTGTTTACGTATGACAGTATAATTAATAACATATAAATTGTTTAAGATTTTAATTTCTTTGCAGCAAATATTTTGTTAAACAAAAGTATCTGCAAACATTTATTATATATTTTATAATATTTTGCACTTAGCACTGTCAAATTATAAGATTATTTCTTGAGAGAAAATCTTAGATCAAACATCCAATTTAAGATTTTGAATATCTGCTACAGATATTTTTTAAGCTCTGAAAATTATTTTCCTCTTTACCCATCTACCCAGTGCATTTTCTGTCACACTGTACAATCTGAGAGAAAAAAGACCTGACTAATAATGTGCTGACAAAGCAACCAAAATCAATAGAAAATGCTGGATCTTCAGTCTTTCTGGAAAATGTACTGCTGATCAACACCATTTTAGAAGGTATAATGAAAGGCTAACTTTATTCAAGTGAAGTACAAAGAAAAAAATGTTGGATGGTACTGCATTTGTACTACCTTATTTGTGTATAAAATCTTGGGGAATTTCATGATCCAGCAAAAGGTGGATTTCATGGTTTTGTCCTGTTAATATTTAAAAAATCTTGAACTCAATAGATTATAGTTTCTTTTATTTTTCACTCATTCAAACTACAGTCTGAATGTCCTTCAGACTGTAGTTTGTTCTTTTTGCTTATCGTAGAAGAGGAATGATGTGAAAATGTCAAGGCGGTTGTACTTTTCTCATCACATTGTACACTCACATGTTTAAAAAATATAACAGTGTGTAGAAGCTGAACTACTACCTTGTGCTCAGTTCATCTTATACATGATAAAGTATCCCAGCCAACCTTTATAAGTAAAAGTGAACATGTAATGTATCTCCGTGGCAAGACAGGAAAAATGCAACTCACAGCAGTTAGACAGACATGGCAGAATCAAACTTATTTTACTTGCTGAGACAATAAAATCTAATAAATATGAAGCCATTCATACTTTATAAAAACCAACAGGTTAAGAGCTTTATTCTTGATAGAGCAGAAAAGCCTTAAGATCCTTATCAACAGGATCCTTTCTACTCAATACAAAGAACGCAGCACCAAACTGAGGATGTTTTGTATACTTTTTCTATTTTAAAATGTTGAAAATAAGAATACTACTCAATATATTAAGAAATACTACGATGGACTGGCGACCTGTCCAGGGTGACCCCGCCTTTCGTCCATTGGAGATAGGCACCAGCACCCCTCCCAGCCCCACTAGGGACAAGGGTGTAAGAAGACGGATGGATGGATGGATGGATGGATGGATGGATGGATGGATGTTTAGAAATATAGAGGGCTTTGCAGATGTGGGTATACATCTTGAACCCCTTGAACCTCTTTGTACTTTTTCCATTACATCCACAGCCTTCTGTGCAATTTATTGGGATTTGATGTAAAGGTCAACCCACAGCACTGCACAGTTTTGATGATGAAAGAAGTTATATGCAGTTTTTCCATAGAATGTTTTCCAAATAAAAGTTTGAGTAGTGTGGCTTATATTTCTATTTATCTGTTCCAGTTGATACTGTGCAGAACTTCCTCCTGCTACTATAATATTTGTAAGTATTTAAAATGTTTTGCAAAATAGCTCAGCCATATTCAATGAAGATGATCTATAAATATCACATTTTTGGTCTTGCCACAAATTCTTAAATGAATTAAAGGATTGGATTTTGAGCAGCCTATTCCAATCTCTGAGTATGCAAATAGCGATGGGCCTAACGGTTGTCCTCAGGGTTCAGTGTCCTGCATATTTCAGATTGTCCCTGCTTCAACAGACCTGATTTGAATGATTGTATTTTCTTATTAGAATCCCATTGAGAACTGTTCATCGTCATTCATTTAAATGAGGTTTCTGACCATTAAGACCTGGTTTGGCGACCACTGCTCTTAAGCTCTGGATATGTGTTTAGGTTTGTTGTCTTGCTGGTGGTTGAATCACTGCTCTAATCTCAAGACTTTTGCAGGCTTTCTTGCAAGATTGTCCTGGATTTAGCTACATCTACCCTACCAATTCTGACCAGCTTTCCTGTTCATAATGAAGACAAGCATCCCCAGAGCATGATTCTGCCATCAATTATATTTAGGTCTTGGTAGCTTTGTAACCAAGTCAATACAGCTGATAAATATTTACATAAGGTGAGGTTGAAAATATCATAAACTCTGACCATCTCACAGAGCTCTGTGAGGAATCCATCAGCCATCCATCAAATATTTTCACTCCCACAAATAATATTCTTCTTAATGTCTGAAATAAAAAGACTAAACATTTCCTGTTTTAAATCAAATAATTAAAAGTGTTATTTGTATTGATATATGCCAGAGTAATGAACAGATTATCGTTTGATTCAACTACGCAGATTAACTCCCATCCTTCAAATCCACATCACACTTTATGCAATTTATATAAACCTTTGGAAACCCTGTTATCTTTTCATTCCTCTTCACATTAATGCAGTACTTTGCATTAATCTATATATTATATGAAAAACTAATAGAATACATCAAACTGTGTGGCCACAATATTAAAAAAAATGGAAAATACTTCAATATATATTATTCATATACATCCAGTGGGTGTAGGAGAATAAAAGCGGGCAAAATAGAAAAGTAACATCAGTTTATTTGTGGACTTCATTTTATGATATTTGAATCACTAAAACAAAGATTATGAGTGAAACAGACTCCCTTTTTTTGAAATTGTAAGGAGTTCCTGCCATCCCCCTATTAATTGGATCTCTCCACTGATTACCAGATTCATGTCAAGCTTCAAACTTGGCTACCACAAAGTAGCTCTAGTCAGATGAAGCATGTTAGTAAAATTAAAGGATTAATTTAAACCTGCATCTGCCAAAGGTATAGATAATTTGGTAATATAGGTAATATAGGTATGGTTGGCTGAACTTCTCTAATTTGTTGTATTGGTTATTTTGTCAGACTTCAGTTGTCATATTCATCTTAATATCCAGTAAATATACCTCCAGATTACTTTTATTTATTTTTTAAAATGACTTTTTTATATACTTTGTTTTTATCTTAAATGTTAATCTTTACTGTTTCCCTGCTTGTATAGTGCTTTTATTTTTTTTAGTTGTCACAATTAATTCTTTATAAAATTAAAATTTAACTAAAGATTGGGTGTGTAATGAGGTCCTCACAACTATCATCACACAACTGTGTGTGGAAAGATCACACGTAGAATGGTCTTCAGATAGGCAAATTGTTCTACTGCTACAATCTTTTAACAATAATTTGAAAAAGAAACTTGAATTAGAGAACCAATGAAATGAAGAGGTAAGCAAAAAGTCAGCCACAAAAAACAAGTTAATATGCAAATTAACACTCCTATTAATATTGCAGCCAAAAATATGAAGTAAAAAAATATGTGAAATGTCAGTATTTTCCTGTTTTAGAGAGAATAATGCACTTGAAATGAGACTGTTGATAAATAAGGCATTTAGAAACATACCTGACATTGTTCTCTCATTATAAACAAGAACTACCTTGGAGCAATCCATTTCTTCTAGCTGCATAGTTCAGATTTCTGTTTATTCTTTTCATTTTCTGAGGGCAATGATTAGTTGAAAAGAAGTGCTTTGATGGTCTTGATCTCTAACCTGGTAACCTACATACTACTTCTACTTATCCACATACACTCCCATAGTGACTATGATAAGACATGAATTGGTTTTTAATTAATTAATTTCAGTTGATTTTATGGATATGTCTCTGTAGAGAGTCAAGACTGAACATTAACCAAGTTATCCACTTGACGAAAAAAATAAATCTGTATGTAATTCATCCCTGCCATGAGGGCAGTAGAAATTCTGATGTTTTTTATTTTTTTATTTTTCTTTTATACACACTGAGGTAGAATTCTTGCCTCACCAATCACTTCCAGTTTCACGAATCAAAGAAAGAGCTCGTATCTTGTAGTTAGTATAGGTGCAGGTGAAAGTATCAGCCTATGTCTGACAGAGCTGAATCTGACAGCTATAAAAACATTATTTTGCAGACGGAACAAACACGCCTTTGCTGGTCTAGAGTCTTTCTTTGTTTAAGGTCTAGTTATACAGCAGTGTTTCGTCTTTTGCTTGGCACTACTACAACGTCCATCAATGCCCACTTCCTACTTTTGTCACACTGGCAGATTCTTGAATTTGATTTAAATTTCTCCGCTTTTGTTTTCCATTCTATGGTATTTGCTACATCAAGTTTTTGTTCTTTAAAATCAAACGGAAAAAAATTCACTTAGTTTAGAAAGCATTTGGCTCTTTCATATCATATCCTAACATGTCACATCATCTTGTAGTATTTTGCCTTTCAACCATCAATCTGAGACATTCAAGTTTTTCAACTTTGCAGCAGAACTTTATTGTGAAATCATGTTCATTTATTGAAACTCTGGCCACCCGTGTCTGCCTTAGCTTTTGACTGAGCTCCTTGAATTCAGCTATGCTGGACACATAGGTATCTTCTAAAACTCCACCCTCTTGCACAGTGTTTTCTAATAGCGGCAGTATCTGCAAATCCACCTGACCATTTCTATTTTTGGATATGTGGTGTCAGTGGTGCACACATTCTGCCTTCTTATGCTGACTATGCAAGATGCCATAAGTTATCTTTTGTAAAAGAGAAAAAAAAAATAAAAAATTGTGGCATATATTCAAATAAAATTTGTCCAGGGGAAGACTTGCACAGAATTTTGAAAAGAATACCCCATTGAACATGTCTAGTAATAAGCAGGGCGTTCCTTTTGTTTCTATCCTACTGTGACCTAGTCATAGAAGCTTGAAACTTTTGAAAGCTAAATTGACATCTGGAGAAAATAGACACTTTAATCAAAAGTAATAGTTTTCTTTTTTTTTTTCTAATTAACATTAACAAATCATTACGTGTTAAATATTTCCCAAATGTGTCAAAGTCAATGGTCTTACTTTTCAATTTTTGTTTTTAGAGATAATACTGAAGAAATGTATCATTTACTTCTGTTTAAGTTTATGCTAATCAGCATTTACAAATATATTCATTATGTCAACCTTGAGAAACAAAAGTAAATCTGGCTGTATTTTTGGGAAACATTAATCAGACAGGTTTTAAAAAGTGCAATGAGCACAAAATGATATGAAATGAGCAATTAAGCTACCTGAAATAAGTGTATTGTTTGGCATGAAGATAATGGACATGGTCATGAATTTTAAAGAAGGATAACTCTTTTTTTCTTCCTGTAGCTCAGAAATCAAATCCAGCAAATTTGCTTAGTATGTTGTTGAGCCTGTGTGTAGGCACAGTCATAAGAGTTAGCACAAAAACTTAGACCAACTGTCCTTTCTGTGCTGCAAGATTCTGTGAACACCAGAGTAAGTGTGATCAGGGAGAAACTGAGGGATTTGCCATCTGAGGACACCGAGCCCAGCTTGGCAGAATGTTGAAGAACTGACTGGTTAAAAGGAATCAGCAGACATCTGGAAGGTTTGGAGGCAGCATCACAATGAAGAAGGTGAACCAAATCTAGAGCACAAGACCTTCAGAGCTGCAATTGTGTAGGAGGTGAGCAAGAGATGAAAAACCAATGTGCAAGCTCCAAGATGCTGTTTTCTCAATGTATAATAAGCAGCATTACTTGATTTTCCAGTTGTTAATTAGAAGTTAGTATCCAGGGACAGACTCTTGCATTTTAAATTGCTGTCCTCCGGGTCTTACCTGCTGCTTGGTGTTCACATTCACAGAAGCTTAGTTTTAAAGCTGTAACACACATTGGCTGATGGTTGGATAGAAACGTAATGGAATTACAAACAGCAGCAGTTTGTGTGCTACCTTTAAAAACAGCAAGAAATGTTGCACAATTGCTGCGTTTTATATAAGACAACCTATTTTGGTCATCTCCTGCTCAGTGTTTTTATTCTGGGAATCTATTATACTTAAACTGGGTCTCAAAAGCAAACCAAGAAACATTTCCTTTTTCCTTTATGATTTGAAATGGAAAATTAGATTGTTCATATTGAAAATGAAATCATCTCCAGGATAAAAGAGATGACAGCAGGGAATCTTTGCACTGGTATGAAATCAAGAATGACAATGAATAAGGTTCTAACAGTTATACCATCAACAATATGAGATTATCTTTGAGCAATTCTGATGCACAGCCCATGACTGAAATATTTAGTTTATTTTTGGGTAGTGTCCGAAAACAGATTTTACCTTTTTGCAGGACATTTCAAAACATCTTTTCCTGCCTTTAGATATAGTCAAAACGATGCAGGCAGCATTTTGAAGAACGCATGATGTTGTTGTTCAAAAGAGTTTTGTCTGAATGTCTATCAGTGTTTTCTGTCCATATGATCTGTGAACATTAGAGGTAAAATAAAAGCAAGTGGGACGGAACTGTGCATCTCTTGAGCTTGTCATCTGAATTACTTCTCAGTCCAACCCTCCTAAGAACAGTCGTAAATGGCACCAGGGAGAAGCACTGTTGTGATGATAATGGGGAAGTGTCAGAAATGGTAGGAACTTCCTAAAGAGCGAGACAGATGTCAATTTCAAGATGTCAGATATAGCTATGAAGAAAAGTCAAATTTCTTTTAATAGTTTAATATTGCTGCACCTGTCTGACAATTTGATCTACGGTAAATATGTGACTGGCATTAACTGTTGTCAGTGGTTAACAATAAAAAGAGTTGTATAAAAACATAACTTACATGTTTATGAGAAACAAGCTTAACACAATCTAGTCCAAGCTCTTTAGAGCTGTAGTTGATCTAATGGCTGTCCACTGACTTTATCATTCTGTTATAGCATCATACAGGATGAGATCTACCAGCTTTTGTGAATAATAAAATTAAATATCATGTGATTTGAGATCAATAACCTCCCTGTCTGCTTGTTAGCCCATACAAATCCTAAATTTGGGGATGTGAGTGAGTTTACTCAAGACAGAAAATTAAGGAGGAAAATGACAAGAGTAAAAATAAAGAATCTCAGAAAGGACAGAAAGACCTATTATGGCACAATTTCTGTATAATCAAAAATCATCACCCAAACTATATAGACAAAAATAGGCTTGTGGAGGTTTGCAGGAATTGTGCCCAGCACGATCTATGAATTGTTTTTGTGCGCACGCGCGCTCAACCAGCCAAGTCAGGTGAGGTTTGATAGCCTCAAAGCCTTAATGATTGAACATAATCATATTTCTTGACATTTGGCTGTGATTCTGATGTGGTTTCAGGCAAACACTTTATTCCTCCAAGGTAGAGACTTTTAGGCAAGAGCGGAAAATAAACTTTTACTAGGAGCCTATTAGAACTACGAGTAACAGAGGCAAAAAATGGACCTTCTGCTTACTCAACCGAGAGAAAAGATACGTTATGCAAAATTAACTACATGAATCGACGTCAGGAATTAAGTTAGTTTAATATTTTATGCTAGTGGATACCAAAATTAAATGGCATAAACGAATTGGAGAAAAAAAAAATTAAATAAAAACATAACATTTCTTCAAATATAAAGTGAAATTTCAATTTAACAAAGGGTAAATGAGTTTAAGGGACAAAATAAAAACCAAGAATGTTGATTAAATATCTACTATGATCAAGTAAATGCTCTAACCCGAAAGCTCGTGCTGTAAGCCGGTCGGTTTCAACGAAAGAAGTCACATGCACGGTCCCCCCTGATCAGCTCCGCCGCTGAAGGAAAGCGTGCAAATGATGCCTTACCTGAATCTGAATATCGTGGTCTGGTGAGATCTCGGAAATAGTAGATAAAATCCAGACAGTTTTCATTCTGCACTTCCCCCTTTGAGCAAAGATCTGACAGGAGTTCGAGTGCTTTTTGACAAATCTCGTCATCTCTGTCTCCAGGCATTTCCCACCAGCATCCTTATAAATGGACGGTCTCTCGTCGGCACCTACTCCACGCTGGTCGACACGGTTTGTGGAGTGAAACGCTCACCGAGCGGCACGCCTTCCGATGCCGGACTTTATTGGAAAGCGCGAAAAAATCCCAAGTCCAAATGCTCCAAAAATAAAGCAACCTATCCCACATGTGGAGCACGAAGAGTTGTCTTGTTTTGTGTTACAATGAGTGAAACACTCCTCTCACTCTGCTGCTCTGCTGAAAGCCACCGGTTGAATCCACGCACCGCCTCTGCGGCGCCGCGCGCTGTCCAGTGTGCTGAAATGTGCGCGTGTACTCCTCCCGCTGCAATAAATCGTTTGCATCACGCTGACTTCTGTCTCCAAATCATTTCTTTATTCGAGAACAATGCGAATCCCGGGGAAAGCTGAACACGTTAACTCCGAGTAGGCAAGAGCGAAAAAGCCGCATTTGCGAGCTTTACAACCAGTACAAAATAATAATAAAAAAATAAATAAAACGATCAGTGCTCTGACAAGCCTCGTGTGGTTTTACGTTCCTGCACATGGCCAATCGGAACCTACTTTTTTCGCTTTGTGAAATCATTTTAGGCTTTCATTGGCAAAACCTCTTTCCACTCAAAACCCATCAAAATCTGCGATACGGTTGGTGTAGATTAGTACCTTAGAAAACTTGAAGACAGAATAGTTTTTGGTTATTGAGAGAAATTGTGCTTTTCATTGATGTTTTCATCTTGCGATCTTCTGCCACACAAATTGCAAGGTTGTTTTCCCACACGCTAAACTTAATCAGGAAACAATGTCTTAATATCTTCCTGTATTTATTTATTTATTTTCAGAATTTCAGATCGTTTCTTTGAGTTCTAGAAGTCTAATTATAATCAACCAGTAGGCAGCCTTCTATATTTCTCATGGGACAATTGGTGTCAATATATGCACTATTGCATTGTTGTTCTGTTGTTCTTTATATGCATTTACTTCACCTCTCAGTTCTCATGGGAGCTTAGTCAATTTCACATCCACTGAATCATTGCATTGATTGAGAAGCCCACTAATTAAGGTATGTAGTTTTAGTGTGCACACTGTTAATCTTAAAGAGAAAAAGTAATAACTTATAAAGGAGAAAGCAAATGTAAGCTAATCCGATTATCATAAATTGGCAAACAATTTCTTGTTTAATTGGACATCTATGAATCTATTGAAGTATAGAAATCAATGAATAAATGAAGACAGTATAAATGTTTCAATGCATATGCAATTTTATCTACTAAAGAATTTAAAAATTCAAAAGTTTTTTTTTGTTGAGATTTTACAAGACACAGTCCATTGAAGAAAACTATGTCAGAAATGACTAAAACAAGGTGAAAAGCCTGGCCGTGTTTATGCTTTTCACACTCCTTCCACGAAGAACAGAACATCCAGGCTGTTCTATTCCATCAAAGATAAATATGATCTGTAATGAGCTGTGTATTCATTCTGTTACACTGCAATTTCCCATCTCTTATGTTTGCGGTGTTTGTGTTGAGCTTTTGTCACATGATTGCAGGCTCTGAGAAAAACAAAAGTGCTGAAATGAACATTTTTCAACCTTACTGAATACTGTTTGGGCTTTAACTAGAAGGACATTGATAGATCCAGGTAATGAGATGAGAAAATACATATTATATTTACAAGAGTAGGAAAAAAATGAGTAATGCCTTCTTTTCCTTGTTTTCAGAAACACAGTAATCACAATTCAAAACTTTGTATTAAAGAACTTCAGATTAGTGTAATTTGAACTCAGAATTATAATAACCTATATTTAACCATTTAAGAACCTTGTTGAGATACTAAGGTAAAAAACACTAAGGTAAAAGCAATTAACTTATCAAAAAGTTAAAAGCAATTGACTTATCAAAAGGTTAAGTTTTTATTCTCATTTTAATCTAAGGCTTTCCTAATACCTAAAACGATACTACCCTATTGTTTTCTAACCAACAGAAAAAACTGTGCAGCGGTCAATAATATTTTGTTTAGAATTATTAGGTTCAGACTTGACCAGTCCAAGTATGCTAAATTTTGAACTAGAAATTAACAATTCAGTCCAGATTACTTAAAACAGTGAAATAACCCTTTAGGGTAGAAATTAGCAAAAGAAAAGCTGAGGCTGCAAACCAGATGCCTTAAGCATCATTAGTGGAGATCAATTTGTCAGTCAATGAATTATTGTTGTGCTTACAATATCTAGTTTTTTTCTGTTACTATATCACAATTTCTCTACCTGCTTCAAGAAAAATGGTCAAAAAAAGCATTGAAAGTGCTATTACCATCTTAAATGTTTATAATTTAGGGATTATTGTTGGTCAGTCTGACAACAGCTATGTAACTAAAGTACTACTTCCTTTTTGCTACAAAAAAGAGTAGAGTCTCAAACTTAGACAGTGGGTCTCAAGCAAACTACACTACTGTAGCTGTAAAAGTTTACAATAATGTAGCCACTATGGTTCTGTTGGACCTCAGTGCAGCTATTGACATTGTTGACCACAACATATTACTGAATCGACTGGAGAATTGGGTCGGTCTCTCCGGTCCAGTGCTCAACTGGTTTGAATCTTACATAAAGAATAGGGATTTCTTTGTTTCAATTGGAAACTTCTCAGCAAAGAGGTCAGAGGTCACATCTGGGTACCCCAAGGTTCAATCCTAGGACCCCTCTTGTTCAATATTTATATGCGCCCACTAGCTCAGGTTATAATAAGATTAGCTATCATAACTATGCGGATGATACACAACTCTACATCACAATGTCACCAAGTGACTCTGAACCCATCCAATCATTGAATAAATGCTTAGAACAGATAAATGTGTGGATGTGCCAAAACTTTCTCCAGCTGAACAGAAACAAAACTGAAGTTATTATTTTTGGACCTAAAGAGGAACGATCTAGAGTCAATGCTCAGCTTCAGTTATTATAACTAAAACCTAGCGATCAGGCCCGAAATCTTGGAGTAGCGATGGACTCTGACCTGAAACCTTCAGAGCCACATTAAGACACTCACAAAGTCAACCTTCTGTCACCTGAAGAACATCTCCAGGATTAGAGGACTTATGTCTCAGCAAGATCTAGAGAAACTCATCTATGCATTTATCTTTAGTTGTATTGATTACTGCAACAGTGTCTTCACAGGTCTGCCTAACAAATCAATCAAACAGCTGCAGCTGATCCAGAACGCTACTGCTCGCGTTCTTACTAAAACCAGGAAGATAGAGCACATAACAGCAGTTTTATAGTCCCTACACTGGCTCCCTGTAGCTCAAAGAATAGACTTTAAAATACTGTTGTTAGTTTATAAATCACTGAATGGCTTAGCACCACAATACATTAAAGATCTGCTGCTGTTGTATCAACCTTCCAGACCCCTCAGGTCTTCTGGTTCTGGTCTGCTCTGTATCCCCAGAACCAGAACCAAACATGGAGAAGCAGCATTCAGCTTCTATGCACCACAAATCTGGAACAAACTTCCAGAAAACTGTAAAACAGCTGAAACACTNTGATTGTTGATTCTATGTTGCATGACTTTGTGTTTTTGTGTTTGTTATGATGTAAAGCACTTTGAAATGCCTTGCTGCTGAAATGTGCTATACAAATAAAATTTGATTGATTTGATTTGATTGATATGAAGCATTTTATGAACCAGACATTTCTTTAATGAGAAACTTTATGTTGTTTTCATACTACGAGATCTCACCCTTAAATTCAGTACTTCAATTTGAGATATAGTGTTTGTGTTGCAAACTGGAAGTGGGCTTACAACAGAGTAGCAAAGAAAAGGATGGAAAACAAAGAAAGATGAAGAAAATACAGTTCTTTGTACCGGACTTCAGTAAATAAGTGATACCAACCATAACATAGCCATTTGCTGATACTATGTTTGAGAACATTAACTGTCTACAAATACAAATTTAGTAGTAATGTTCTTTTTATTTGTTGATACAACCGAAATTAGTTAGCCTGGATAGATTGGTACCATATTACTCTGAGGGAGCAATCTTGGTGGGGGAGAGGCGGCTTCTAAAAATGCTATTTTGTGGATAAAAATGATGAGTAAAAAAAGAGGTAAAGTACCTCTTGCTAAGAATAAATTTTTATTTTTCAATTTTGTCTAAGAAGTCAGCATCTGCCAAATGTGGATTCTCAGTCTAAAAATTTAGTTTAAAGGTTCTCAAATGTTTCTTTTTATTTCTAATTCATCTTAGCTCAAGAAAAAATGTGAAATACTGACAAAAATCCTTTTTTTTCTCACTTGGCTGCCTCTTTCTAATTAAGCTGAATTTGGGGAGGAATACATAAAAAAACGTGGAAATTAAAATATTATAAGTGCCACTATTATGATATTATAGAGTCTGGCTAATATACGGGCATTCTGGATGATTAAACTTGACTTTCGGCTTTGATACCTTTTGTTCATTTGGACCCAGCTGGGGTTCCTCATTACTTGATCTCTATAAAACATGTTTTTGCGAGTTGCTGATTATGTAAAATGCTCTCTAAAGAGTTAAGGTTGTGTGAGCTTTTTGTGTTGAATGGTTAATGAGTCTAATGTTTGGTTGTGTATGTGGGACTTCATTCAGAGAAAAGTGCTTGCAATGCACAAAATTAGCTTACTTGGTGTCCATGGCAACTGAAACAAGGCACTCTTTACCCATAATCTCACTCCAAGTCGTTCTGCTTTTCTTCTTCTTCCTAAATATAATAATGCTGTGGTTACATGCTTTTCTCCTCACCATAATTACTTTCATTTTCACTTCTTGCAGTCTTCACCATTATCATCTTCTTCCTATTTCTTGGAAGACTGCACTTTGTTTCTCCCAATCTCCTTCCAATTTAGTGCTTTTCAATTAGCAATGCTTTTTTGCCCCCAGCTATCAGCTAATAACATCTGCAAGGGTTCGCAGAGTGATAAGAACCAAAAAAGAATACTGACACCAGTGAATATTAGCCTTCCTTAGCCATTCCCCATTTAATGAGCAGAGTCTCACTCGTAGCACTAAAGTTTATATAATTTAGGATCAAGACGATGAGCCCGTATGAGGGTTATTTAACATGATTTCACAAATGATAAACAATATGTCATTAAAAGTCAGCAAAATTTGTGGGCTGTTCTGGCTTGTTTGGCCCCCTTTTAATGGCTCTACCTCTCGATGGTCTAGTCATGTTTGGATTGAAGTTGTTTGGGCATTGAGTGTTCCTTGTCTGATCTGATGGGCTTCTTCATTACTGCAGGATCTTGGTCTACTTGTCTCCACCCTAGAATAAAGGCGACCATCTTCTAATAATACTATGAAGTATTATTACCTGGATGTGGAAGTATAGAGTTGGAGCTTCTGCTTGCCGGTGTGTTGGTGGCTTTTGGTGTCTGGGGCTGGGTGCTCAGGTATGAGCTGGCTCACTCCCGGTGGCTGCATGGTGGGGCTTGTGTGTCCTGGCTCTGTCGGACCCCTCCTTAAGGGGTGGTATGCCCTTGGGCCTCGGGTCTTGCTGGATCTGCCTTGGTGAAGAAAATTATCATAATAAATGGTAGATGATGTGATAAACGCCATTAAGGAATAACATATCTGCATGAGTAGCTATCTCTTGCAAGTGGACAAGATCTGAGATGAGGGTCAGCAGAGGGACAGAAAAAAAGCACTTTTCCAAGGTAGGGGGGAGAAAGGGGAGTTCAGAGAGAATACTCAGTTAATTGGAGCAATAGCTCTTCCAATGACTTCATCTTGGTAAGTAAAATGATTAAACAAAGTTCTAGTTGTGGTTACTAGGAAACAAAATTTGAGTGCTTTATTGTTTCCTATCCTCTTAAATCGTTTGTTGGGTTCTGTATGGCAGGAATGTTGCATTTTCTGTGGTTTAGTTTGTTTGGTAATAAATGGGTTTTATGGTATCATATTGATATAAATATACATCTGAACTGAAAAGTATTAAACTGGAATAACAGTCATACAACATCAAAAAGATTTTTGTGAAGGAACAACATTGGCTGTCTCTAAAATCAAATTGACTTTTAAATTAGTAAGTGCCATTTAACACTCATTCTTTAGTTGTCGCCGTCTTGGACTAAAGTGATGTTTAAAGAATAGAGCTCACTGAAAAGCAGACGGTGTTATATGTATTCAATCGTCACTCAAAGCAGCCACAGCTATAAAAAATAAAATTTTATAACAAGACTGTAAAATGGCTAGCCCTATCTGAGTCATTTCCCTTTATAAATATTGTGATGCCACTCAATGCTCAGTATGTGAGAACACTGACATTTTATGTCTCACTGCATGAGTTATGACAGTTTGACTTGACAGTATCGGTGATGATTTGGTCATTATTTGGAGGTTTCAGGAGGTGGACATGGGTGTCAGTTCACTGACAAGAGGACCCAAATTCATCTCTCATTAAATATCAATCATGGTTTTTAACATGTAAAATTTGCTTTTAACTACAGGTAAGTAGTGGTATGTTTCACAATAACACTGGTATGCGGTTTGACCTTTGTGAATCTTACAGCTTTTCTGGTGAAACTGGTCTAAAGTCAGCAAATGGTAAACACAATTTTAAGAAATGAGACAATGAGCACAGCAGAATTCATGTGTGGCTAAAAAAAATACTATATGACAATTATTATAAATTATTCTCATGTGACCAAGCTTTTCAGCTTGCTTTATATCAGACAATGTGAATTTCTGAGGAGATTCTTGCAAGGAGAAGGACAATGGAAAGAAATTCACTTCAACTGCTCTTTGTTGAATTTCCTCTTCTGTGCGCTTAAAAGAGAGGCCTTGAACATCTGTTCAATAAGTGAGGAGAAAAACCTTTAAGTAAATTCAGGATGTTGTGAGAAGATAGATATATGAGAGATAGAAAGTTATCCGATTAACATATTCTTGACTGTGATGAAGTATCATACAAATAAACATATATTTAAGCAATAAAATTAGAAAGAATTTTAAAAAATGTTGGCTATTTAACGCTTACATTTGTTCCTGCTTTATCATCCATAAATGTCAAAGTCTTTAAATCCAAGAACTGACATTTAAATACTTTGTCACTTTAAGCATTTTATGTGACCAAATTGTTACATTGCATATTAACATATATATTCCCAAATTATATTGAAGCTGTAACAGGTTAGCACTCATACACGATATTCAGACCGCTGTGAGGCAGCAAGACGTGACATCTGAAAAACAGCTGGCAAAGTTAAACAGAAGAAGTCAGGTACATCCACTGAAAAGTACAATGGAAAAAATGCTTTGACTTTAGTGGATAATTATGTAAGCCAATTAAGATGACAGAGACACCAAAACAGCTTAAAAGGTGTGAAATATCCCTGTGGAAAGACAACGAAGTAAGTACAGTTAACATAATGAGTCAGTGAGGGACAATGTGTGTGGCAGGTGTTGCAGGTCACAAAGAGGAGCCAGATGATTGGGATCAGGTGCACACACCCGAGGGAAAAGATTTAGAGGCAAGGTAAACAAGAGAGAGCATTTGCTCCTCTGAACCACACTCTCCCTACCAAAAATCCCTTTAAATTGCATGTTCACATGCAAATACAAAATGGCAGTGACTTTATGAAAAAAATATACAAATATCCATTTAAGAACGGAAGACAACAAGCAAAACTAAAACTAAATCTTTTTATTAGCAGTTGCTGTCCACAGGGATTGAAGTAAAGAATATAATCCCACTGTGAAGGGAACAGGGGACATGTTTTAACAAGCAGTAAAGGAGTCAGTTTACATAACGGTTTATTTTCAACTTGCAGTCTTTATTTCTTTCCATTGAAATTAATTATCTTGGTAAAGTGGTACAGAGCATTGCTGAGCAGAGGCCACTTAGCCCTTTAGATTAAATGGAGTTATGACAAGCAGTGTTTAGAGATTTGCAGGATACCTTTACAGTTTTATTTTCATTTAATGGAATCTTTTGAAAAAAGAATTTTACTGATCAAGAGAGATAATTTCATACAGAAAGCAAAAATCTGTCCTTGCTAAGCTTAGGCAGTGTGTAGTTGTAAACTGCTTAGAAAAAAATTATTAATCCCCAGATCCCTCACCAAAACACACCCATTCTTTGGCCAAATATAGGATGTTTGCAATCCTAAATCAGCAACAACATTGTTACATGTCCTTCTCAATCGATTGTGTCTTGAAATCTGCAGATTTCAAGACACAATCAGTCTTTACAATCTTTACAGCAGTAAAGACCGTAAAATTCTGAATCTTCTAATTAAAAAAGCAGGAAAACAATTTCAAGCACAATAGCATCTGTTTTAAAAATGAACTTAATTTCATCCTGGACATGGAAATTGAATGTCCTTTATCCTGAATGGGAAAAAAATAATATTTAAACAATGTTGAAATTAGCCACAGAGGAACAGAGCATTCTCGAGTGGCAAACAGAAGTGGAATGGATTATTTTTTTCTGCATCTTTCAGTGCCAATAGCTGCAGGTAATAATCTATGTTGGCTCAGTTGCAACTCCCAGCTGTCAGACCTAGTGTTACGAAACTCTAAGCCTACCCTTACTTCTATCAAATCAAACACGCCAACCATGTACCAAAGACATTTGAGGAGGATTTGGACTTTTGGTTAGTCCAAAATCAAAATTATGATTTCGTCAACATAATTCATCCATCTGTTTCCTGTTGTTTGATGGGGGTTAATTAATGCAACCTTTTAATTAAATGTATGGAATTTATCCCAATAGTGATGGTCTCCATCCAAAACGCAGACCCATATCTGTTTTACAAAAATCAATGCCAAGTTTTTGATTTATACATATTGCAAAAGGAAATACATAATGCAACATGCTTTTCTGCAGCGTGACGCCTATATTTATTTTATGAAAACATGTAGTCACTTTTGTCGGGTTTACTGTGAAATTTTTCTGGTAGGAAATCACAATATTTTTATCCTTAATTTTTTTTATTTTTGGGACATTTATTATTCAGCATGGACAAGGCAAGACATGAAGCACCTACAAATAGACAAAAAGAGTGGATCAAAAATCATCAATTAAATTAGCTAAGTCTATACAACTAAAATAAGTTTGTGTATATTATATGTGTGTGAAATCAGAGTGACCTTGGGGATTTTCCCAGCTCTTACAACATTGTTGACATTAGTGTCAGGATAAATTGCGAGATTTTGTTTCAACAAGCTGATAGCCTACAAAGATATTTTTGTTTTTCCTGATAAGTAGATTTTATTTTTGTTTGTGAACATTTAAAAAAGACATATCTACAAACAATTTAGAATCAACTTGTAAAAATCAACTCATACCAGCATTATTGGATGCATAAAATAAAAATGTCCTCTTAAGACTTGATTACATGACAGTTTTAGTCTTGTTTTTACCTACCTCTTAGCTCTTGTTTTTAAATGCATTGCCTGTAGTAAAATAATAATTAGGCTTAATTTATGTACTCTATTTAATTTGACACATGATTAAAGTATCCATCAACTCTTCTAAAACAGCTGTATTTACATTCTGTATACGTGAATTTAAGTAGGTTGTGTCCGAGAATTAGAGTTAAGGCATCAAAAACAATTCTGGAAGCAACGCAACTGGAATCAAATAATGTGGCTTTATTATGGAACCGATCACATCTCATACATTTCATACTAATTAACAAAACTATAAATGCAATTATAACTTTGCTAAATGAAAAATAGAAGAGCAGCGAAATTATAAGGCACGAGCCAGTGTATAAGCTTAACATAAATGTAAGCGAAACAGAGGTCACCCACCAATCATGGGTTAATTATCTTTGGGATTTATTGTAGAGGAAAAGAACATCCGGATACAATAAAAAATTATCTAAAGTATGCAGCACTGTAGGACAGTAGATGTGTTATTTCGAGAGCTGGAGCATAGAGTAATATTACTCAGGGAGTGAGGGAGCCTCATCTGCCTGTCCATCATCTCCACTCTTTCATGAGTGGCAGATTGAAAGCCGCTGCAGGAACGAGAGGTGTTGCTCAGCTAGACATTGTGTTCCCCTTGGGAGGGAACAACCCAGAAGAGGTTAGAGACCTGCTAATCCTGGTGAGACTCAAGGGAGAACGCTTCCTGACAAAGCCTTCAGATTAGAGGAGAGGAAGATAAATACAAGCACATCCACACAGTGGTTCCTGCTCCAACTGGTGACCACTGGTGCCAACTAGGAAACAAATAAGAATGCATACTAATCCAGCATTTATACAGTAAATAAGAAAGTTTTTCAGTCTTTACATCACAATTTCTTGCTGCCTTTTTATTCTGATTTTACAATGAAATAACATTTTTTTTTTTGTCCCATGCAAAAGTAAAAGTTCAAAGTGTTTGCAATAAATAGAAGCTGGTACACTTCTTAGATGCACCTTGTCATTAGTGAGTGAGGAAGCACAGTTGTGAAACACCCATAATGACTATGTTAAATGTGTCCTGAAAGTGTGCAGCTGAGTGAGTTGTTTACTCCAGGGGTGATGTGAACGATCTATTCCTGTGTGATAGTCTCACATGTGTTCAGAGCATCAGTGCATCTTTGTGAGAAAAAGACAGGAAAAAAGGCTCTTGGGAGCAGGGGTGGGGCAAAAGTTTGGAATGTGTGTGTACATGGTGTCATGTCTTTGTGTTAAGGTGTCCGCTTACATGTTCTGTATAATGCATATTTTCTGGACTCTGACGATATTGAGCATACAGTATAGTCGCTCAGGGACACAGTGAGATGATGTGTTTGTGAAAGCATTTCAGTAATAATTTATCAGAGAGACTGGGTGAGGCTGTGTGTAAATGTTGCATGTATATCCTCAGGGGTCAGAACACTGAGGGACTCAGACAAGCTCCACTGACTGACTGCTCTACCAAATACACAGAGGTGGAAAAACCATCTAATAGATTGATAAATACTTAAAATATTAATACTATAGCAATGTAATATTCCTGTATTCTTTATGATTTTTCTTAATTAAAAAAGATTACAAAATAAACCAACTAAGACTAACTGAATCTTTTAACTCACATATTACATATAAGTGAAGACGCTAAGCAATGAAAGCATTTCTGAGTTTAAAAATGAGCAGAATGTTTCCGTTATGGAAAATTCTACCATAGTTATTATGTCACTGAATATAAAAAAAGTCTTTCTTTGTTATTGTTTTTCATGGCTTTAAGCAATTATTCTGGGCTTCACTGACTCACATCTGCAGTCTTTGCTGTTTTTGCATCATAAATCCAAGAAGCCTCAGCTAGTTCAAGGTGCATAAAAAGCTAGGCTGAACCATTGCACCAAACAAACCAGCAACCAATCTCAGAGAGCCAACATTGACACCCTCCTTACTGCCATCCCCCACCCCTCCCCACATGGCTTGTTGCCATAGTAACAGTGCAGCGAGTTCCTCCATAGCTCTAATATCTCCGGCTATGGGTGTCCGTTTCCATTCCTAGGTGGAGGGATTGATCACTATTCTGCTCACCAAGTGTCGAATCATGGTGGCACTGGTGCAGAACAAGCTAAAAATGGCATGAGTCGAGACTGACTACTTGCTTCCCACTCTACAAACCAAGTGGGAGGGCAGTCCTGATGGGAGTACGGATCCTTCCAGAGTGGAAATCTGTTTCATCCACCTTTCACTTGGGCTTCAAGCTAATCTGTGTTTATTCTGCTTTCTATTGCTACATAGCTATGCATACTCATTATGAGTCTGAAAACGTTTTAAATGTCAGTTTAGAAACACAGAATAAGTCCCTCCTAAAGCAGCATGCTTCACAAACACTTCACTGAAATTACCTTGTTGACAGCCATTGGAACAAATAGTGAAAAAATGTTCTGTGATTAAAATGATTGCTTTCACAGCTTCTTTTCCTGCTGGTGCAGTTGAAATTGCTTAGCAACACTGAAGTAAGCTAATTAAGAAATTATGCGTTTGGGGTATGGCTGAGAAGCACAATGTTATCATGTGATAACAGGGTTAGTCACAAGGGCAGCGGAACCTGCTGAAATGCAAATAGCCAGGGGCTTGACACAACTCTATCTCCTCACAAGGAAAAAAAAAAAAAGGCGTCCACTATTTATCATATAATTATGCCACTTTATGTCAGCATTATTAAGCTGTTTTAACCCCACATAATATAAAAGCTATAAATATATATATAAAACGTGTCAGAATCCAATCTCTGACACATGTTTTTTATTGCTTTGAAAATGTCCAGAAGCCACATACTGGAGGTTGTTTTGAAACTTGGAAAGACTTCTAGGCAACAGCACCAAAAGCTTTCTTTTGAGACTCAGTAGATATCGGTTGTTTGAGCTTCCACTCATACTGTTGGTGTGCTCAAGATCTTCTATAGCAAATTAATTATTCCACCTAGTCTGCTGAAACCTCACAGATTTGGCACTGTAGTCTCCAGTTCTATTATGTCCCTGCTCATGCTTCATTTACAGCTGCACACCCTCATTATCATACCAAGATTAATCCAAGACAATGGAAATCCAGAGCAAGAAAAACTAGGATAGATCATTTTCAAAAGGAGATATCTTTATGCTTTGTTGTTTAGCAAAAGTCTTCAAGCTCTGATTTGTGTCACCCTTCATCATTTAGCGCACTAGAACTGGCATAGCGATACCCAATCGATTCAATTTGTTCTAAAGACATTTGATGTATTGTCTCAGTTTGATTAGATGTTGGGGGTGGATGGATGTGTTGGAGTGCCAGATTTACTGAGGCTTGCTAATGAGTTTGTATTCCCAAGTCACTTATCCCAGAAACACTAAGACATTCAAACAACAAGTGAAGAGGTGGGAGGGGTGTTCATGCCTTTCTCTTAAGCAAAAGTATTAACATATCTATCCGAAATACAGATTTTTAAATAAAGGCCCTTTAAGTAAAGTCTATTACAAAAGATAAACAGGACTGCGCAGGAGGCTATGGCTCCCAGGGATGTATTGGGGTGACCTTGGGCTGGACAGGACTCCATACCGCTCGGTCTCCCAGGGTTTGGCGGTAATGTGTCCTCCCTGCCCCGGTCGCTCTGAGTTCTGGCTTCTTTAGTGGGTTACTTTCTGCCCGGCATAATGGAGGCTTCTGGCAGGAAGCAAGGAAAGAAGGCTTAGTTTGTAATAATTTGCTGTATATTTAAATCATATTACTGGATTGGTTATGTAAGAATGTTGTCTTACGCTGTTAAAAAGATACACAGTTCCCAAATCATCAAATGTGGCAGATGGAGCAAACAAAAAACAAAGAAACCAAATTTGCTGAAGTTGAATGAATGCTGGAATAAATATGATTTTTTAAAATTTTCACCAGAAAAGCACATGCTGGGTTATCCCAAATTGTATGATCAAATTGTTCCGTCCTGCAACAAGCTGTCATTTGTTTTTCCACACTATTACTATTGCAATCTGGAAACTTTGAACTTTTTTTTCCGGTAGTTGCAATAAATTCAAAATAATTGTTTATAATAATTGCTTTTCCTGGGATTTATAAATGAGAATATGTCCTTATGGGTTTATGATATTCCATAATGCTATCTCTGCTCTGCAAAAAACACTCACTAGATGTGGCATTAAATAAAATACGACCATAGTGAGGTCTGGCACTTGTTTAATATGTGGACGGATTAAATTGGTCATAGCTAAAGGAAGTGACTGAGTTTGATTATGTGCATACAGACCTAGATTTTTTTTTCACTGCCTACTCATACTGTAAGCTATCCTCACACTTCCCACATCCTCTGCTGGTCTACATTGTCAAGAGATAACCAAACCATGGAGTACAAAGCCCATTTAGTCAGGGGGAATAACACTAAAGTCGTTTCAGGATAAATAAATGGGATTGACAAAAACAGCAATTGTATTGCTTGTGATAAAGAATTTCTCTAGAAGAGAGAGGATGCCGGTGGAGAGTCAGAGTGAGCACGACGTAGCAAGGGGGTTTAAATGGTGTAAGCAAACATTTGTAGGAGCCATTACATGCTTTGGGACAGCTCTAGGAGCCATTAGCTTAGGTAATTCTTCCATGTGGCTCTCTTCATTGATTTGCAGATAGTCTGTTTTGCTCCTCGTAGTTTTAGTAACTCAATGGAACATGTTTGATTATGTACTTAGTAGGCGTTCAAATGTAGCCAAAGGTATATTGAGCAGCTTTAATTTTGGTAAATTAGATGCAGTTGTTATGAATTTAAGAAATAAAGTTCTTGAACTGATGCATGTTGTGTTAATTTGTAGAACGTATAAGCAATGGCTAAATGAACCTGCACAGTGTTTAAAAATGTGAATATTGAAAATATCTTTTATGAATGTGATTTGCTTTTCTCCAGTGATGCTATGACATCTCCTATATTCTCTACTACACAAACACTCTCTGCATGGAGCCTTTGTGCAACCTGTAATATAAACTACGCTACACTGTAATTTACCAGAAACCTTTTCATCATCTATGGTTTTAAAATCTGTAGAGAAAAAAATGAAGATTAGCATATGTTGTTAGCTAATGTAGCTTCCCAAAGGCTTCATTCTGAAGGATTTAATTTAAGACCAGGAACTCTTCTGGATTAATCTTTATTCTATGTGCACAGAGAATAACAACTTGTAGTTTTATTGGGCATAATATGGTATGTTACAAATAATTTTTTGAGTCTCCAATATGACTTATGTGTTTCTTTGCTTCTGTGTTTTTTAACAAAACACAATTCTTACACATGCACACATCACTTTTTTTCCCCCCTTTAAATTAAATAATTAAATTCATCCTATACTTGACTCCCACCCACTTCAATTCACACAAAAAATTTAGATGTAGATGTTTGTGGTACTTAGTAAGATCATCCTATATTTTCTCATTAGTGAAAGTCAGCCGAACAGTTTAAGAGATTTGGAAAAAGCTATTATTCATATTGGCCTACATGCATGAACTACAAGGAGCAAGAAGGTTGGTATAAGAACTATTAATCCCACAATGAACTGTTTCAATCAACCTTCAGTTTAAGAAGGAATAGGAGTAGATTCATTGTATGAAAATGTTACTCTGTTAGCAAAGAGGAGCCACTGAAGGAAGTTCTCTTTTGCAACCCGAGGCCACCATTGGGGACACAGAATGTAAATTTATTAAACTTTGCTGGTGAAGGGAGGACTTCTCCTTACCAGGAGCCCTGGATCCAGAATATATGTAGTCGTCTGTCTGCATAGCCATTAATCTGTCCCAGCCATATAAATAGATCTATATAAATTAGACCTCACTCACAAATTCCTTTTAAATAAACCTGATTTTTCCGAATTTACAGTTCATATTTAACTATGACATCCTTGAATTATTTTATTGATCCCATTCTTGTACTACTATATTCTTCTGTTTGCCTTTTAAGTAGCATTAGTTTTTCTCATCCTTCACCTTTTACTTAGTGATAGGTATTTTTAAAACCTACATAAGAAGAGAACCACAGACAACGTTTGAGTTTTCAATCAAGTCTTCTGCAGAAGGAGAAGACACGGTCTGCCAGCCTGGCCGAAGCCAGCCTGGCCTCCGTCAGCCGCTCAGTTCCCTCTGTGTTCTGACTCTCTACAGCAGAGCCTGTCTTTATTAAACAAGAGAAAAGAGAGAATGGAATGTGGGAGAATGATAGTTTCACAGGACAAGAAGTATCCCAAGATAAGAGAACAGCTGCAGCTTCAAGGTTGAGGGAAAAAGCAAGTTTTGTCTTTCACACAGTCCAACAATTCCTCCTCTCTGGGGTGTGAATACTAAACCTTTAAATGAAAAACAAAACTAGTAAATACTTATGTAAGAATGATAACAAAACATAATTATTCTAACACTTAGCATTTTAGATGAGTGTTACTAAGCAATAATTGCTCCTTTTGGGACAACATTATTTAAATTTTTTTGTGATTCCCACCTAGTAACATTTCGGTTAAAAAGAAAGAGCTCCTTTTCCTCCATATGATCGATGTTGAACTTTGACATTCACATAATGATTTCAGGTTCATTCCAGAGCATATCAGAAATGTTTATTTTAGCACCCTCCAAACAATAGATTCATTGTGTTTTGGTTTAAAAAAAACGATTACAACAGTTAATCCAAACTGTGAAAACCTCTACTAATCAGACAGAGACACAAATCCCCTTTGCAGAGGCTTAGTCCCAGGTGAGCTCAATATTTCAAAAAAGAGAGGAAAAAAAGAACACTATTAGTTGATTCAGTTTAATGATTTAATGAGTTTAATATACTTTCTTGCCTCATTCGGTTTTACCTTAACTACCAGATTTTATTGTATAATTTGCTGGCTGACAGAAATGAGAAAATATATGAGAACAGATGGATGGTCTGATGGTGGTTTTCTGTGTCTCCCTCTGAGTCATTGTGACCCAGAGCAATCTGGATCTAAGGAAGAAATCAACATCTCTGCTGACATCACAAGGTTCAAGCTTTCCCAGTACGACGCTGCAGAAAAATACTGCATATGTACCCACCAATGAAAACACAGACTACTAGATCTGAGAGTGTTCTTGGCTCAAAACCAAAACAAATTAAGCCTGTTTAATTAGAGACACTGTGTATTACAAAGTTATATACAAAGTTTGTTCAAAAGGAAATAGACTGTTTTTTCAGAAATGAAACAAAATATGCATAGCGTATTTTGAAAATTCTCTTTTTATATATTGATGGCTGAAATTAACATGTTTATTTCTAGAAATGGTTTTACATCAAATGGGGACATAATTTGTTTAAAGGTTAACTGCAGTTTAATTTGTTTTTGACCTGGAGTTTTAGATTAGGTCATTAATCCTAAAGTTTGACATTGACTGATCTCAACTTGAGCTTTTCTTTTAAAGTAAACAACTGGGATTGTTTATTTTTTGTTTTAAAAATAGTTACAAAATGGAAGGTTAATCTGATGGAACTGCAGTATTGAATCAACTCTCTTGTTGGCAGTGATTTTTCTTAACAGGAATGACAAATCCCTACTCTCTGTAATGCATTAGATATGACGATGGTCCTTTTGTTTTCTTTGTGAAACAAATATTTCTCTAAATGCAATTACAGTAGCAGAGAATTGAATGAGTAAACTTAATGTCTTTAAAGTCTCTCTCAAAAAAATAATTATGTTTCTGTCATGTTTTGTGTGTGTTCTACCATACTCGCAAAATATTTTTTTTGCGAATATGCGACTATAGCAAATGGGAGACAGCAAAGAAGATTTGTGGGGGACATGGGAGCGAGCTGGGACATTGGGCAGAATAGCTATTGTCATTTTAAAAGTAAGGAGGCATTAGGTTGAGATAATGATCCATACGCTGTGGGGAGATTATCATTCCAAGCTGCAAACTTCACACATCAAAACCCCGACTCTGCTTCACTGACTGTAATTGTTCATAAAAGGAAAAATATTGAAGTCTACTCTGATGCCAAATGAAACAGTCTTCTTGCTTAAAGTCTTAGCAGGTCATAAACTGACAGTATTTCAATTATACCAGAGGTCTATATAATTGTGAAAAAGAGACATTGCAGGGATTGCCATCTTCTTGAGTCTATAAACCAGAGGTTTATAGATTTACAAAATCCAATATGTTCTTGCAAGGATGTCAAACAAAAAACTGTACCTGTGGTTCTGTTTCATTTAGGATGATATTTTTTTTCCAGTTTCTTTTTTTTATTTAAATTTGGACAGATTTTTTCGAATTTGGTATGCTCTATGTCATTGTCTGTCTCAGAAGGACTTTGTGATTTCGTCTGTAAAAATGACTATATTAATAATTGTACGTACTTATTAAAACTTATAAATGAAAGATTGTTCTTTGAAATTACGAACACTCCAAAACAAACAAAGGTTCAGTTTTTATGGTTTTTGCTCCAGGTAATACCCATGCAGCAGATCTGCCTTGCCTTGCAGTGGCATGACAAGGTACTGTATGCTGCACAGCGTCACTTTCCCAAGCATCTGACACTGCAGCATGCACAACTTGAGTATGCAGGTAAGCCGGGCTCTCAGAAATATTTTTGGTTATGGAAAAAAATAAAAAATATTTACTCACAATTTTGATATATCATAAACACCACACATACACTTTGCTGCTTCAAAATCAACAGAAGTTCAACTGAAATCTTTAAGCAGTGACCCGACAAGAACATTACTAAATCGCATGTTATGCAATCTGATGAAAATTCAACTCACCATGGGGTGTTGAATGCTCCGTGTGATACATCCTGACCTACTTTCTGATTATTCCAGCTAATGATTATGTGGCCACTTAGGGTACTCATAGACTGTGTATTGAGTAGGAAACTTTCATCTTCAGATAATTAATTATGAAAAAACAAACGAGGTAACATCTTAGCAAATATCACATGTCTCATCCTAATGCAGTTGAACACCAAAACTGGGCATTCAACACAAAATATCAAAGGTAGCACTTTGAGACATGACAGTTTTCTCCACCAAATGAGAATTTAGATCTATGCAAGACATGCTTTTAAGCAAACAACATAAGAAAAAGTGTGACCAATTGAATGATTACTCAACTACTCACAGACACAAAGGTATAATAACTTGGATCATGGTTTCTTTACCAAACTCTGGCAGCAAAAAAAAAATATATATATTCTGTGATTTTTCTAATAAATGCTAAAATATGCAACTGTGACAGAGATGCCAACTCATTGTGGGCCACAATGTCTTGCTTAAGACGACCTAGGTAAAAAAAAAAAAAAAAAAAAAGCTAAAATAGAAATAGGATCAGAATTTGGGTTAGCACTGTGGCCCAGTATATAAATATTAATGAATGTGTTCACAGCCAGAGGAACTCATTCTAATATCACAGTATTGTGGAGGGACTCATTACATAATCACTGTATTTCTTTGAGTTGGTTTTTAAGCCACATATTAGAGCAACAGATAGCTCAGATGACCAGGCACCTCCACAGAGCAACTTATTAGAGCTTAATGAGTTTCACATTCTCTCAAAATCTGAAGAAGATATGATTTATTTTCTTAACCTATTCAGCTCTCCTCTTTAACGCCTTAGATAACTCTCTAAGGCAGTTCTTTAACATCTCAGTCATGCTTGTAATGGTTCCCTTTGCCATGTCTCCATTGCCTGTGAAGTGTGTAGGCTTTCCCCATGTGTGGCTGTGTTGGCATGGAAACAGAAAAGGGATTGTGATATGCATTTTTTAACCCCTGTCCCTGGGGCTCCCACCCTTCTCTCACTACCCAAAAAGAGAGAAGGGCAGAATATGTCCAGAGAACACATTTATAAATAAATAACTAAATAAATAACTTACCGTTTCTGGTTGAAAATGCATTTTATTTTTAAGACAAAAATAGCTTTGAGATGTCCTCACATTCTGCCACAATCATTTGGATAATTTAACTGGAAGTGAAATTTTTGTTTTTCAAGCAGAATTGCACAGGTAGTCAAATGGCCAGGCTACTTAAATTGAAGAAGAAAAAAAGGATAACAGTGACATTTCAAATGCTTGTGATTTACTGATTTAAAGAGAGGTTGATGTTTTTGTTTTAATTACTGAAAAGATAAGATAGAAACTGGTCAGATACTTTGCTACGAGGATGAAAAAAATATTATTGAATATGTTGAATCTCTGACAGCCAAAGTAAATTAACTGGGGAACTTATTTTTTTTTGTTGTTGCCACATCTCAAAAGTGTGTCTGGCATAAAAAACACCAACATGAGAAAAGATGCGGTCGCAGTCTGAGAAGAATATGCCCAAAGAATATTTTCCCAATTTTCTTTGGACAAACATTTGTTCAATATTCAACAATATTGGGGAAAATATTGTGAATTTATGATGTGATATGCTGACAGACTTCTACCTAAGACATCTGAATGCAGAAATCAAATCAAAGTTTCACAGACTAAGTCTTGTGTACACTTTTTAATTTCCTCCAAACAGATATATTTCTTGCTTAGTTTAATTGTTAGGTTATGGGGCAATATAATTGATATTTTTTTATTTATATATATCAAAAACACATCATTTTTAAAGGGGTATGTACACTTGAGGAGGAGTATATATTGTGTAAATACTTAACATAACGTCACATTGTTTTTTTCTAATCCAGGAACGGTTTTATTAAAGAAGGTTATAGGCCTCCTGTCACCATCTAGTGGCAGCACAAGGAAAAAAAACAAAACAAAAAAACCCCCCAGAACATGCAATGCATCTTAACCGTGTGAACAAAAAGACAGATCCATGTGACAAGTTGTCACATTTAGTTTTATTGTAAAGGTAATATTATTCCAAAATATTAATATGTTAGCAGAACAGAAATAATGGAAAAAAGGGGGACACACAACTAGAAAACACCTACACAACACTTTGGTAAGAATCATGACACATTGTTATAAAAAAATACACTGCAAAAAGATACATAGTCTAATGATGTTCCAAATTATACAGTCTTCAATCATGATGCATCTAAAAGTACAGCCATCAAGCTGGGTAAAAATAAAAAGTCAACATGACTTTAAAAAGCACTGAACAACTAAAAGTGCATAAAAATCACTGGAATGGCTGGACACCTGTGCTTCATCATCTACTTAATTATTTTTGGGATACCACAGGTTAAAGCAGTATTTTTATTCTTATCAACAAGTAATTTTATCATTATTTTTTCAACATATATATACCACAATAAGCTTACAGTAATGATGCAAAAGAGATATATGTGTATCAGAGCTAGTTTTTGAAGCACAGCAGATTGAACAAAGTTGAATCAACAGATTTCCAGAGAGATCATAAAGTTCATTTTCTCTTAATAACAAATGACCTGAGCTCTGGATTTACACGTACAGATTCAAGAAAGTTGTTGTTTCAGCCCTAAACAGAGTGCATTGGATCATTGTGCGACAGTGTGCTCTGTCTTCTTCTTCTCAGACCGCGTCGCTTCCTGTTTCAGCCTTCCTCCCATTGATACATCTTAGCAGGGTTGGACATTACATGCCCTGATCTCTTTTCTGTCCTTGCAACTGGACAGCTGGGCAGTCTTAAACTTCTGCTTCACAGTCATAAGTCGTTCCTGTATACCTCCACCACAGAGCTTGGTGCATTCTGTCCAGCTGGACCAGGGCCTCATTCTGCAACCTAAAGGTAGAAATACAGAAAAGAAGGAACAGTCGTTCAAACAAATTATCATTCTTTAAAAATACTTCTATTGCATTGCAACAACTAGAGGTCAAATGCCAACCTGGATGCTCAGAAGCACTCTCAACTCTGCCCTGTTTGCTCCTCTGTTTTTCACGCTGCTCCTTGCGTCGTCTCTTCTCGTCACTGTTGGCTTGTCCTCGACTGCACTTCCTAATTTTACACTTCTTCCTCTGGATTGTTTCAGTACAGGAGTCTCCACCAAACTGGGGCTCCATGGTGACAATGCGAGTCCGGATAGTGTGACCTTTACCGCAGGACTTGTTGCACTCTGACCACTCAGTCCAATCTGACATGATGCAGTCTATGGCTAAAGATAAAGACACAAGCACAGCAAAATGAGAGGAATGGGGTGTGGAGATCTTTAAAAAGCTGTTCTAATGTACTGATCTCGAGATCAATACATATTTGAAGTTAGCTCTCCAATGCCATCATCATAGAAATTATGTATATATTTTTTTATTTAAAAAGCAAAATAAATTTAAAAACTGGCACAATTTGCAAATTTCTTTTACATACATTAGACTACAATACTATCCTCAGTTAAAACCACTTTGAGCAATATCCACATATATGTGTAATGTCCTTTTTAAAATGTGTAAGGTTACCTGAAAGAAATTAACACACACAGAAGCTCAAACTACGTTTTCAAATCTCAATTTGCAAATTTGTAATGAATGCAGCAGAACCCACATTTTCGGTGTTGACATCTATGACGTAATACTGCAGCAATGATTGCAGTATCTTACAAATATATTTTGAAATTATGTCAAATATTCCATGTAAATCACTTGTCTGTTTAAAGTATCCCAGATAAATCTCCTTTAAAAGTAACTATTTTTCTCTTTTTGATGTGTTTTTTTCTCTGCAAAATTTCAAGAACACAAGTTTACAGCATCTTATACCCACAAAAAGATATTACTCTTTGTTCTGCATTTCTTGCTCTGCAAACGTTTTTCACAAGCTGCAATTTTTTTGAAATTGTATAGACTGTTTTACCTGGACTCAATTGGATTTGTTACAGTTGAAACAAATACAATGTCATTATATTTTCTTGTTTAATACACAAAGTCTTTCAAGCTTTTATTTTATTGCACGTGAGCATTTAGTTCATCTTACCTTTAACATGTACCAGCAAATTCTATAACTCCAAGATAATTTGGCAGCAGATGATGGACTAGAAATGTGAACAACTTCATCATTAGAGTACATGTGTACACAAAGTTATCAGAATTTGTTTCCAACAGATTTTGTATAAACTACTATGAAGTGTGAATGCATAGGTTCAGTGTGTGTTGGTGTTCAAACGAGGACATTTAATACTTACGACACTCTGGTAACATGCATTTCTCCACCTGTTCCAACTCCTCTGTACAATCTCCAAGTTCCACAGGGGATTTAAGCATACGTTGTCGTGTTCTCAAACCCTTCCCGCATGTAACGCTGCAGTCACTCCACTCAGACCACGGAGTCAGCAAGCATGGTATTGTATCTAGTCATGACAAAAAATAAAATAAAAATCATTAAGACACAATATTACATCTTGCTAAGAACTGCAAATAAAGACTAATCGCTAAGTTATAAGTATTGGTGCCAAATGGAGGCAGTTTTCAACATGCTTATGGTTTACCAGGTTGGGAATTATTTGGTACTACAACTTACGACATTCTGGCATCATGCACTTCTCAACCTCTAGAACCTCTGCACCACAAATGGAGCCATCTGCAGGAGGCATCTTCACCATGCGCTCTCTCCTCTTCATGCCAAGACCACAAGTTGCACTGCAGACATCCCATTCACCCCATTCAGTAACCAGACAACTGCTGGGAGCTAAAGTTAAGAAGGTTAAGACAGGGAAAATGAAAATTTTAGATTAGGTCTACAATGTACATTAAAACAACATATTACATTCCATGTGCTGAAGAATTTTTAGATATGCTGGAAAGAAAAACGTACAGCAGTCTTCATTAACCACACAGTTCTCATTCTCCTGTGTGGGCAAAGTGCACACTGAGCCGTCATCAGGGAACTGTTTGACATAACGTTCTCGGGAGCGTGTGCCTGTCCCACAGGAAGCACTACATGGAGACCATGTGATCCATTCAGACATCATACAGGTGGAGGCATCTGACCAGAATAGGGACAAAGCCAAAATGTCAGTCCTTGAAAATGGCAATGACTGACGTATAGGTGAAAAAGAGAAATTAAAAACTTATTTTAAAAATGTGTTTTATCAAATCCAAAGACAGAACAGCTGTCTCCTAGGAATTTTACTGGACTTCATACTTGTATCTGCAGAAAATCTTTATAGATTTGATTTTGTTTTCTAGCAGTCCTTGTCCCTACCTGCAAAAGAGTCAAAACCTTCTTTAAAATCCATGAGTGAGTTGGATTGGCCAGTGAACAGTCCTGACTTAAACCCCACAGAAAATCTACGCCACGCTGCACAGTTGAAGTAACTGGTTCATAAACACATACTTTCAGCAGGTCAACTTTTTTGGATAAGATAAACGCTTGTCCTAGTTGTTTTTCCATATAGTCACATTTTCTGAGGAATTACATTTTGGTTTTTATCAGCTATGAACGATAATCATCAAAGTGAACAAAATAAACATTTAAAATGTGATGCACTGAGTTGAATTGATCTATATAGGAGTTTCATTATTTAATAAATCAATATTAATTATTTTCTAAAACAGATAAGATTTGATGTAACTCTATGTTGTGTGTGATATTAAATATATCTTTCTTTTATCTGCTAAAAAAATAAGTTTATTAGTTGCTCAATTTTCAGAAAACTATTATAAGACATAGTGCATTGTGTATGCATTGCATATTTTTCTAGACAATTCCCACTGACCTTCATCGCTGCATCCAGGCCCCATACACGGCTCAAAATCCTGAGTATGTGGGCAGGGGACACTCAGGTCCAGCTGGGCCTTCAGCATCCTCTGCCTCATCCGCTTCCCCTTCTCACAGGTGGCTGAGCTGCAGGCAGACCATGGAGACCAGTTGGAGTAGATACAGGTTTCTGGAGTATCATCTGCAACACAGAAAAAATTGAAAACATATTTACACATTTGTCTAACACAACTAAGTTTATTTCAGTGTGTGCTTGGAGGAGACGCAGAGAGGTGTAACAAAAGAGAGAGAGAAAAAAGGTATTACTACCTTCCTCTTTTTCCTCCTGGGCAATGTCTGCTACAATGTCATCAACATTGTCCGGAACAATGTTGCACTGCTCACCCTGGGGTAAAAAAAACATAAGCGAACTGCTCTGTAAAATGTATAATGTTTTACACAGTATTATGCATAAGATGACCTGTAAAAATCTCCCCTCCAGATAAAACAGGAATGCTTTCTGCATTTGTAATTTGTGTTGATGCAATAAATTACAAAGTAATGTCCCCACAGTTACCTCTAGATGCCGCTAGAGGACAACAATTGTGTCAGTTTCTGCACAGCAGTTGGATTTTCAGGAGAAAATGAATTAACAACAAACCAAATTAAAGTAGAATAAATATTTGTTTTCCTTTGAGTTTTTAATTTAAATTCATTATAATAAAATATTTAGACAACCAATTAAATTATCTGAGTTGATATGTTAGGAAATTCAAAGATTTTACTCAGTGTTTTTAAAAAATTTTTTCCAAAGAAATAGACCCGAATAGTAAAAATACAGATGGCTCACAGTAAATAAATTGTTTACCGTGAATAGTAAACAATTTATTTCTCACAATAGTTAAAAACCACAGTAAAGAAAAAACAGCTCATACTGTTTTGTATCTATTTTGGTCAATGCTATCACTCAGTTTTGGAAAAGGCGCTCTGATTTTCATATAAAACTTCCATGTATTTCACTGCTGCCTATTATTTTCTATAATCAAAGCATTTTACTGACACAAGTCTCAAAATTCAAAAAGGTAAGCACATTTGAATGAGGAATCTGATTAAGGTTTTGCAAATCCATAGGGACAAGAACTAGAAAAATTAAAATATGCACTCAAAACAACTCTGATCATTTGTCGTTTATGAATTGTGTTGTCTCCAGAGGCATGCACTTGTTCTGAGATTTCATATGTCATCATATTTATATTACAAAACACCAAAGACAATAAAAAAAACACTGAGCCTGGCATATTTTCTATAGATGAGAGACCATTTCTGAAGTGAGTCTGATTTACCAAAAAGTCTAACTAGTAGCTTTAGCTGAAAATGTTATAATAGTAATAATTTTTTATTTTTATTTTCAGGCTTTCATCAGCTGGAAAGTGGATTTAGAAAATGTGTGGTGAAGAGCTAAAGTTCTTCATAAAGTCTTCATAAATCACATACAAAGTCAAGTCAGTCGACATAAGAAGCATAAAGTATCACTTCTACATCTCCTATAGCTCAATAAATTGTTAAATTTTATGACTGTGCAGTTTATTACTTGGTGGTTCGTACAAACTTGAGTGAAAAGAAAGAAAATTGCTGACCTAACATTTCTTTGTTGCCTTAAAGATGAGTAACTGCAGCCCAGCAAAGAACTCCTATAAAAGGGAGTTTTCTCACAAAGCTGACATTAAACATTACATTAGTCCAAACAAAACAGTGGTTGACTGGATGAGTTAAAATACTTGGAGAAAATGGATTTAAATGCATATATAGTTGATTGCAGATTCTATGCCAGTCTAGAAACTAGAAAGCATTTGAAAGGCCTATCATTCTGATTCAATTTCATTTTCAAATTATGCTGCTCTTTTCTGTTTTTAACTTTCAAATGCAAAACAAACCTAAAGGTTTTAACAATATATATATATATATATATTTTTTTTACTGATTTACAGTGTCTTTTTTTAGAGGTGACATAGTAAAAGGAAAAAAAAACCTGCAGAGATTGTATTGCTGAAATTTTCTGCCTGTTAAATCAACTTTTGCTCAAGAAGAAAGTCTGATTTCATTTAGATAATTTCAGTTGAAAATGTCAGTGCTAATGCACACTCTTTATCATAAAAGATACTCAACATTAGTTTTTCTGTCTTGACAATACTTCTATGGTTAGACCTACAAAATGAGCAACAGTGGAATGGACCAACCGTAACATTTTTTAAGCCTTAGTAAACTAAATACATGTCTCATGACAAAACTGTGTCCAAAACTCTGTAGCCAAACATAAGGACGAAGAAAATCTGAATAAGAGGTGGTTGGGGTGAGGTAGTTCATTCTGTCCCCTGAAGTAAGCTGTGTTTAGAATAAAGAAACTCATGATGGTAAATTGGGCTGTTGGTATTTGGTATCATGGCCCAAACTATAAGATTTCAGGAAATATATCTCTAGGAAAGGTAAAAAGACCTTTCTGGCGATACGCTCCACTATGACCCTTGCCACAGGAGTGATGGCGCCTCCCTCAGGATCATAAAACGGGCTTTGAGGGTGATCCAGACTGGTAAGAGGGCGGATTTTTTCCGGGGGTGCAGTTGGATTGTTGGGAGCCTGAAACAAAAAAGGGAGGAAAAAAAAAACATTACATGGGCAACAAAGGATTTCTAAAATAACCCACTGTCACGATTTTGAGAATAAAAAAACAACATTTGCACAAGTATAACAAGTACAGAGTTTCAAAGTGACACAAACAAAAGTCACCCAAAGTAAAAGTTTCAAAGTCAAAGAGCAGCAGCAGAAGAGCAGCACACTTTACAGGGGAGATTCTCTTATTAGTCAACAGTAAAGGTCTGCCAGCATGGGGTTGATAGAAGCAATGCCAGAGGCATAAGACCAGCCCATTCCTCACCCCCCAACCGAGGCTACTCAGAGGGGGAAAAAAAAGAGAGAGCAGCTTTGTTTGGTTCAGTGAGAAGGAGAACGATGGCGGAAACGGTAGTGAGTGGCCACTGATTAAAAGATATAGTAAAAGTAATGACACAAAGGATAGATCTCATTACTCTGTCACAGGCCTGTGCCTTTAATGACTTTGTCCCAGATAGCCAAAGTCCCCACACTTTTTAATAGCCACAACTTCCCAATGCTCTGCTTCACTACGCATTTGTGGATATATAGGACTTCTCTAGAATGATACAGATATATTTTGTGGTCACCCCGATAAAGGGGTTGCAGCTACAGTTGACATTTTATTTAATATGAAAAAACATAAAAATATTTGGAATGGAGGTTAATATCGCCTTATAGTACTGAGCATCTTCCTGAAATCTGAAAGCCTTGATAATTCTATAATGGTAACTGAGAATGTCAGAGTATCCTGAATTAAAATTACATTAATGGTATCACAATCCTTTGACGAACTGCAACATTTCCCTCAAAGCAAACATGTGAACGAAAGGAAGGGTTTCAATTATTCAATTAAAAGTGGTATAGAAAATTGACATAATTGTGCACCTAATTTATTAGAATTCTGAAAACAAATATTGGTTCACACACTTTTATTTATTTTGGATCTTTTTTCATCTGAAAAGGGTTTACTACACATATTTTTTATTAAACTTGCCTTAAGAAAGGTGCATCTTTACCAGTTGGTTTCCTTTTCAGGATAGGAAACTTTTTTTTTTTTGATTAGGGCTTTGGGAAGGTCAATCGAGAAGCTTAATATTAGCATGTTTTATTTTTTTCCAAAACCATTTTGAAAATATGGGTTTATTATTCTATTGGAAAATGAAATTGTATCATTTCATTTTCATGTATGAAAATGAAATGTAGGGTGAAAAAGCCCAATCATGATTCCCAATCACAAATCAAAACTGTATTTTGAAGGATTAAGGCACATTAACAAGCATCTGTACCCAGTTTTGTTGGCTGTATGTTACATAACTGATTTTTCCTAGCAGTGAACATATAGCCCTAAAATCTGAATGTCCGTAAAAGCTGGATCTCAGCCTATGGCAGTATTCCTGAAAAGTTCCTGAAAGCTGGAATGTATGATTTTTATGTTCACAAAAAATAGTTTAGCAGGCCAAAGGAATGCAGTCCAGTAGTGAAAGTGGATTGGGGGTATACATGGTGACAGGGATAGAGTTAGGTACAAATCCACAGTTTTAAGAGGTAAATGACTGTAACATGGAATCTGAAGTTAGACGTAAAATGTGTCTGTGTTTTAGCAATTATTTTGCTAAAACACAGACAGATTGTGTTTACACCTGGATTGAAAATGACAGAATAAAGCAACAATACAGATGTTTCTTGTTGAAGTTACTGCATCACTTTTATGGACAAATTACTCCCTCTGGGGGCCTGAGTACTGGCAGTAAAACGCAATATCAGTGGGTCAAGCTATAATATTTAACTGCAGGTTTTCAGAACACTTGCCTTTTATTATGCATGTTTCACAAAGGCATAAAACATTTGAATTTAACAATCAGAACATAAAGGGTTTTTAGATCCAAAACTGCTTCTCAAAGTAGTGTGAGTGTGTATGGGGTAGATAGAATTACATGTGTCTGCCTATGAGCCCCACAGGATCAGCCAGAGGCGCACACATGTGGTCACAAAACCTACAGACTAATCTGTTAGTGCTGACTGGAGAGTACAGCTGAAAGCACCTCAGAGTGACTTCTGTGAGGGAGGAGGAGCAGTGCTTACGGCTGTTATGGGTAGACTGGATGGTGGAATAAACTATAATTTATTTTCGTTTGCCAGAAGTGAACAGACCTTTGCAAAACAACTGACTTTGAGTGTGGTCGGACAGACTGATGAAGAAGTAGCGGTCGATATAATGACAAGGTCAAAGTCAGACTTACTCTGATGAGAGAGAGGAGGGAGGTTACAAGAGGGGTAAAATAAATGTGAAAAACAGTTTGAGAAAGACTGAAAAGAAAGGCAAAGTGATGGCTTTTAACCTAAGGTGAGCCACAAGATTGATCACGAGAAGTTATTGGAAAAAAAAAAAAAAAATTGTTCCCTTTTGTTTTTCTTTATAATAATCAAAGATCATAGTTATTTGTTAAAGTAAATATAATCTCCAAGGTTGTTTGCTTATTTTTACATGGCAGTGAATAGCCAAGGCTTTAATAAATTAATCCTCATATTTTCATGGAGTGAACAGGCAATCCCTAAACAAGTGCAGCCTTTTGCACTGCAGACTGGAAAAAATAATCTGACTGTTTCAAATAACTCATGTCTTATATTTGATTTGTTGCAACTTTAGAAATTACAGCTAAAAAAAACCTTTTTCTGTTTTTTTCATTTTGTGTTCACGGTAAGACCCCTGCAACAATGCAATGCATCATTCTTGCAATTAACGCTCACATAAAAAAATGTTCACACTGACCTCATATGACACGCCGCTATCAGTGCCGGCATCCCATGGGATCAGGTCCTGGACTACCCTCTGGGCCCAACCACACTCTTTGGTACACAGCTCTTCAGCAGACAGTCCCACGTTCCAGTCTGGACTGGGTCCCATCATGGTTAGGAAAGACATAAGGTGGCGGCTTCGGTCCACAGAGAATTCAGCCGAGGGGGCAGCACGCCTGATTAAGAGAGTTAGCACTAAGTGAACCAGTGTTTTTAGATTTGAGTGGGGGAAAAAAGAAGCAGCAGCTGTTAGCTGCATCCCAACAGAGAGCTGAAATAATTCCAAAGGCATTGGCATAACAAATGTGGTGTCCCTCATGCATCCTGAGGCTATGCTGCACTGGACCAACTAATGAGAGATGGTTGCCCCAAACAACCCAAATGATGCATTTAGTTAAACCTAATGCATTTTGAAAGGCACACATTTCCTCTGTTTGTCACAATAAAGATTCCCTGACAAAGACTGCTGGGGTTTTAGAAGTTCACAAATGCACAAGTCAAGTAAACAGATAGGATGTATCCATAGCCTAAACAATTTATAAATCGGCTTTTCTCACATAAAGGATAAATGAAAAATGCAATTAAGGAAAATTTCTGCTTAAATAATAGCAATTTTTAGAAGCACAACCTGACTCAAATGTAAAAAAAAGCTAAATGACCAACAGAGGTACATGAGAGAACATACATTAACTAAATCAATTAAATTAGTTCAATGATTGTTATTTAATGTTAAACTTATAGGTTGTATGCAGTTTTGAAACATCAGTAACAATTAAAGCTGAGATCATTACAGTAACCAAGAAACTAAACAATGCTCTCCTGAAATGTGAAACATCTCAAGACATCATATATTTAGATGCCATGTTTTACTCTCCCTGTACCAGACCGCATGAACCCCATTTTGTTCTGTTCCAGCACAAGAGCAAAATCCACACACACACATATTTGGCCATCTGTCTTGCTCAATGATTGACAGCTAAACTAATTACAAGACATTTCCCAGCCAATACAAGATTAATTAGAAATGGGAAGCTTCTTGTTGAAACATAGACAATTAGACAGCCACTCCTCGGCTTTCATCATGCCCATTTAAATCCACATGACCAGCTTAGTCCTGCCCTTGCATAGTCCATTAATGATTGTCTTGGAGGACGTGAAATGGGCATTACTGCCTAGAAACACACTTTTTTACTCCACTCTAGTGGACGCTCAAGCTTTATGTCAATCTTAAAGATAAATGATAGAAAAGTAGACAAAAACTAAACCCTGGAACAAACACGTTTGTAACAAAGAAGTGAGATAATTAGACAAGTGAGCCCAAATAAAATGCTTCTTAATTTGAAGATGCAATAACTTCAAAAGCTTGCTTAGACTTTTGCGGAGAGTGCTGATACAGAAATTAGAAACTATGATATTCCTGTGAGAAAATACACACAACTCTTGTGAGCATGTCAAAGCTATCTTTTCTGTTTATCATTAATAAAGACTACATTAACTGCATAGTGAAAGACTAATTCTGAGGACAGCGTACAGTATCAGACAAGGTCACTAGTATTGACAATTCTTTATTTTGAAAGTATTTTTGCCATGGATTAAGGATTACCATAGAACTGTCTTTTTTATGATAATTTCCAGTTATAGCACTCACTGGAAAACTTTTCTTTTTTTTGTTTTTCAAAAAGTGGAGCAGTGTTTGATGTACTACGCTGCACAGATAGGATCCACTGCTATCAACCCCAAAACGCTGAATGTTGCTCATTAAGGCTGCGTTCTGTTCTTCAAAGAAGATCTTTACTTTGCATTGTTGACAGCTTACTTCCTCCTTTTTAGCGGCTAATCACATATAAATCAGGGAACACCAAAGCAGTCTTTGGGTTATTAGGATGATGCCTGACATAGCAGAGTGGGAGAGAACAGGGAGTCAGCATGAGTGTCGGGAAGGCACTCAGGCTGTCAGGAAACTAGTTTAATCGTTAAAAAACGGAGGGAGCTGTGGTGCACACAGAGGGTAGATAAATGAAAAAGCTTGAGTGATGAAACTAAAGGAGGAAAATAATGTCACGATATGGGGCAAAAATGAAAGCGGTTGTCAGAGGCACTGCTTTCTCAAGATAGAGATTATCACTCCACTTTGACAAATTTCTGATTTTCACAGAACTGATAAAGAAAAGTAACAAACTGGCCAGATCATTGTTGAATCAACTGTGTAGTCAAGGGAGCTTTTTCTGCACTGTATCTGCTACACAAGAATGTGCACAGGTCACAGTGCTAAAAATAATTTATTTAAAACTCAAATAGATTGGACGTTGACTGATCTTATCGACTATTTGGTCAGGTGTATAACTGTCTGTTAAATTTCTGCAGCACTAAAAAGACAAAATGTATTCAACACTTTTTTTCTGGAAGGAGTCAAATTAAGAAATATATGACAAAGTTCAGGACACGACTGAATTCTTCTGCTGTCAAGAAAAAAGGGGATGGATGGATGGATGGATGGATGGATGGATGGATGGATGGATGGATGGATGGATGGATGGATGGATGGATGGATGTCTACATGACAGTTATATATTTGACAAAAAAATTCAGTAAATTATTTAGATTGTCTTTCTAAACATTAAAAGTTAAGAGTTGTTTCATTGTAACCTTTTCAATTAAGACATGATGCTAAGAAGTAACAAATTAAATGTTTTTTTTAATTTTTTTTTTAGTTGCTGGACAGACTGCCGGGCAATAAAACTTTAACACTGTTTGGTTACATAATTTATTGCAATACATATTGTCATACTCACCAACATTATCACAAATCCCATGTTTTAACATGCAGCCCTAATAAAAAAAAACCCATACATTTATTTGTGTTACTTACACTATTATATACATAAGTATGTCCAGTTTTAGAGATTGCAGACATGAATATGAAACAGCAATTTTAAATGCAGGACAGACAAGAAGGTAATGGAGTGTTTACGACTCAATTTTTTAACATGTTTTTCATTCAGGTAAACAAAGTGTCAATTTGATCCTTTCCTCAGACGTTCGTTGGGGAAAGAATCTTCCATTTAATTACAGACACAAACTATTCATACCTTTCCTTGTGTTTAACTAACCTTTCTCACACTACAATCACTTTAGTATGCTGCATACAGTCTCTGTGGAAAGTTATTATTGAAAGCATATGGACCATATCACATAGGTCACTTGTTAGCCCAGGTTTTTCTAATTAGGCTGTTTTCTTCAGATTGGAGACTGATCTCGTAACCCTGACAGAGCCCCCTGCAGTTGAGGAAACAACGCTGTGCTCGCATTCCCAAACTTCTCCCCACAAACTGAGTCAAAAAAGGTTTTTGTTTTTCTCATGAATAAAAAATTAAATGGCTCCTGTGAACCTGGGAGAAAATTAACGTGCACCCTGAAAACCAGCGTAGCTGGCAGTTTCAAGGCTCTACTGAGTTTTTACTAATCAGCAAACTTTGGAGGCAACTTTGAAAACAACTGCAGTTTTAAAAAGTGGATGTTGTAGATATTTGTGAGGGGGAAAAACAAACCATACAGCCTCAATTTTACTTTTAAAAGTTAGCGTATTATACAGTTTTTCATAATAAGACCAATTCACTTAGCAGCATGCTAAAATGTTCTATGGTTTACCCAGCTTCACTATAAATAACATACTTGTTTTGACCTCAAATCAATTCAAAGTAATGACCTGAAAATAGGCCAGATGTCAAATATATTTTTGAGCTGCATACCTCGATTAAAATCTGCATATATATCAGTAGTTGTTAGATATTTCCAATCAAATATATGTTATAAATAATAAGCTAAACGTGTTTGGATGAGCTAAACATATCCACAATACAGCTGGTCAGATAGGTAGAGAGAAAGAGGCTTGCAATTTTAATAAAACCTATAAAACTGGTAATAGAGTGAAAAGCAATTTACTTCCAACACCTCATTTTACTTACACATTCAGAGGCTGCCAGGCCGGCCACTGAGCCTTCATTTTGATGACTGTCAGGACTTCATCACCCTTTGCCGAGAAAGAAATACAAGCTGGGTCAAAAACAAAGAAGTAATTTTTTGGACAAAAGTGACAGTGGAGGACTGGTCAATCAATTTTTACACTTCATAAGCCGATGGTGAAGTAACAATAGAGAAGGAGCAGAAGAGGCATCTTAGCCATTCAAATATTGTGACATGTTATTTAACAAACAAAACTGAACATTAACAGCCACCTGCAACCAGAAAACCATCATGCAGCAGGAAAAAGAAAAGTCACATATCTGGTAGATGCATGTAGAACAATTGAAATATGAACAGATTGTGTGGACAGTCACTGCAAAATCCCTATAGGGCTCCCTAAATGAAGTATTCTGGAGCTTAACCATGGTTGTTCAAACTGGAGTTACACCTTCCTCCAATCCAAAAAGTTCACTTAACCTTTATTAAGTGAACCATAAATGTGTGAACAACTGGAAAATAAAGCTGTAAAATGTAGAACATATGCCGAATATAAACATAAACTATGAGTTTTGTTTGTCGGTTTACAATGTTTCTATCAAGTCCCCTTGGTCTCAGTCGTGATATTGGTTTAACTCAGTGTTTTTCAACCTTTTTTGAGCGAAGGTACATTGTTTTCATTGAAAGAATCAGGAGGCACACCACCAACCAAAATGTAAACAAATGATACTCTATATAGTAATTCTTATCAAAGTGTCTTGAATAGGAATC
>CAEFZX010006738.1:0-30822 GCA_903066825.1 Alfaro cultratus
GCTTTAATAACATAAAGCTACATAATTTTTAAAGTTTAATCAGTAATACTTTTATAACAAATTTATGTCAGATCATAATTTCTTGGTTAATGTCAAGTTGTCATAACGAAGACATATTGAATAATGTCAACTTTGTATTAAAAGTGTCATGATTTCCCAAATGACACTTTATAACAGTAGTCATAAATATTCAAGAAGACTTACTCATGAGGGACTTCATGAATTACACCTGACATAACAGGTATTATGTCTTGTTTGACATGTATTATGACAGTCTTATTCACAACCTATCAAATAAAGTGTTACCAGGTTATGTAGGTGTGTTGTTTTAATGTTCTCTTGGTAAAATCTTATGATCAAACACTGAAATATCTGCGGAAAAACTAAGAATTCTCACCATTGTCAGACTGTAAAAACAACAACCAACATTAACTTAGGAGGAACATTAAATGGAAAAAATACGAATCAGCAGTAACGCCTCATTGGTGAATCTTTAGTTTTATATTTTGCTATACTTAGCAAGATTCTTTAAAGTTTTGGTTTACTCTGGGAAGAACTTTGCGATAAATATTTCATGGACAAAATTTGTTTTATGTGAATAAGTTAAATAAAAATTAATTTAAAGATGTTTAAAAATAATTAGAAATAAGATGTGGACTGAAAATGGGTGAAAAAGCAATAAAGTCCAAATAAAAATAACAAAATACACCCAGAAAGCCTGGAGCTGTTTCTCAGGAGATCATCATCATCACAAGAAAGTGAAATTGAAAGTTGTTAGATCAAGTTTTCCATAATAAAACTGGGAAAACACGCCAGCATAATCAGACAGATTTTCCAAATGTAAACAAGTTGCCAATTTCCTCTTCTAAACGGACGTTGTGATACTAACCGTTGCTCTGAGCGCTTTGGTTGCCTTATCTCGACTGAAGCCCATGGAGATGATCATTGCCAGATGTTCCTCAGAGACGCTTTCAGTGGGAGTGGTTCCAGGTCCAGAACTGCTACCTGGCAACACAAGCGGAGCCGAAAAGTCTGCAGACAACCAAGAGATAGAAACACGTACAGATTGAATAAAGAGCCCACTTGGAACGCTGCCTGGAAAATTCCCAGTTCTATTTCATCCCTACTGACCGCCAGAGGGCGGTGCTGAAAGCACTGAATGTTCCCTTCGCGCATGCGCCGTTCGAGCAATGATATCAACAGAGTCACACCTGTGACATATCGGATGATCAATCAGAGGCTATATAGCATGACGTCATCCGAGGCTCTGTTCCTCTTTTCTTCTCGTGTCCGGTTCGCTTTGTATGGCATCGGCCTTTTGGATTTTTGGATCTTTTCACCATCATTGGATGCCCAACTGCCTGTTGGCCGGAGTAGCGGTGTACCGCTCTCCTAGGGCTGCGACGAATCTTCATTCCAGGTACTGTTTGTTGGTGATGACAGCGTTTACGCCTCCTCTCCCAACTCGCAGCTTATAACCAGTGTTTGTACACATGTTGGAGCGGAGCTAACGGTGTTAGCCTTTTCTAAGTTTGACGTTTCGTTTTAATTGGTGACGGTAGCGTCTCGCCCCCTCTCCCCCTCTCCCAATTTTAGCTGACCCTATAAGCAATTTGTTATTACTTTGATTGGTGACAGGAACCCTTTTTGCCCCTCTCCCAGTTTTATTTGGATTTTCGTTCTGTCCGGACGTGGCTGACGGTGTCAGCCCCTTTTTCCTTCTCCCCGGCTTTTTTGCGGTGATTGGTGACAGCAGCGTTCACGCCCCCTCTCCCATTCTTGATCTGTGTTTCATCCTATACTGGACGCAGCTGGACAGCGTCTGCCTGTCGTTGGTCCACTGTTTTTTTTTCTGTAATTGGTGACAGTAGCGTTCTCCGCCCCCTCTCCCAATCTTGATTTGATTTTTATCTTATACTGGATGTAGTGGACCGCGTCTGTCTGTCGTTGGTCCACTGTTTTCTGTAATTGGTGACAGTAGCGTCTCACCCCCTCTCCCAATTTCAGTCGATCTTGTTTATCGTAGCTTTGTGTTGGGCTCTTTTATTGTGATTGGTGACAGTAGCGTTCTCCGCCCCCTCTCCCAATCTTGATTTGATTTTTATCCTATACTGGACGTAGCGGACCGCATCTGTCTGTCGTTGGTCCACTGTTTTCTGTAATTGGTGATGGTAGCGTCTCGCCCCCTCTCCCAATTTTAGCAAGCCTCCTGTTCAGAGTTCTGGGTTGGGCTACGTGTTGCCCCTCTGTGTGTTTAATTGGCGACGGCAGCGTTTTTCGCCCCCTCTTCCAATGGCAATCTGCTCTGTCTGCCTGTGGTGGGACTCGCTTCAGTTTTGGACATAAATAGCTCCCACTGTTGTGCGGATTGCGGGGCTGTGCTTGGTCCTTAGTGCTCTGTGCGACCCTCCATTTGAGCCTTTGGTTCAGGCGGACCTCAAATGGTTGTCATGTAAGACTGCTTTTATGTTGGCCATTGTCTCAGCTAAGAGGGTCAGTGAGCTACATGCTTTTTCTGTCAGCCCATCATGTTTCAGATGGAGTTCAGATGGGTCTGGTGTTACCTTGTGGCCAAACCCGGCGTTAGTCCCTAAAGTGTTTTCTCATTCTCATTGTAACCAACCATTGAGATTGGCGCGTTTTCAGCCTATGTCAGGGGAAGCTGGCGGTAGTTCTGAGTTACTGTGCCCATTGAGGGCACTGGAGGCATATATATAAGCCACTGCTGCTATAAGACGCTCAGACCAGCTGTTCTTGTGTTATGGGGGCCCTAGGTTAGGTTGTCCTCTGTCCAAACAGCATCTCTCCCATTGGATTGTGGATTTCATCTGCCACGCCTACGCTGCAGGGCGCCGCCCCCGGCCAGTCGGCGTGAAGGCACACTCTACCAGGAGCGTTTCCACTTCCTGGGCAGCCTTGAGAGGAGTTCCACTGAAAGCTATATGTGCTGCTGCATCATGGGCTTCTCAGAGCACGTTCACTAGATTTTACAATGTGAATGTGGCCTCCTCTCATCCTCTGGACCAGGTTCTCTGGGCCTTCTCAATGAGGTATGTGCTGAGGATTCCTTGTGACATCGCTGGTATTAGTCATTCAGTGCTTTCAGCACCGCCCTCTGGCGGTCATCCGGGATTCATAGAACCATAGTCACATACGTAACTTTCGTTTCTACACACCAGGATCGTCCATGTGGCTCATGATCCAGTTCATGGCAGCATCAATTCCAGTATTCCCAGTGTAGTAGACTGCTTTCCTGCAGGCTTCAAGTGGAAACCCCATTTCACATAACTGGGACACAGTGGAGTCATCGAGGACTGGAGCTGGGATAAAGTTGACAGGAAACAGTTGAATTACTTTATGATTAGCTAGTTTCTACTTTTATGAACTAAAAAACTGAATCTTACTAATTTTTATAGCCTAATTTCTAGTGAAAATATACTAATAAACTTGAACGTAAATTTTCAGCAGGATATAGCAGCTTGTTTTAAAAATATAATTCCTTTATATTAATTAATAAAGAGTACTAGTTTCACTCTTTTTTTTATTTTTATGTGCTTTTTTGTATGCTTTGTGATTTTATCTGTTAAAGGTGCCAAGAAAATAAAACTTTACAAGATATTTTTCCACAGTAATTTTTCAATATTGTGGAAATATTTACTTAAAACAAACTCTTACATTTTGCTGATAATTTACCTGCAAGTTAGTTTTGTCTTATTCCAAGTATAATAAGATATTTGCACTAGAAACTAGACAAAAAATATTTGCTAAGATTTTGTGTTTTTGAAGTTCAAGTTACTTAGTAAAGGAAAAATGACAAATAAAATTAAAAACAGGTAAAAAAAAAAATAAAAAAAAAAAGATGTTTCCTTTTTTAAAAAATAAATCAATTTAAAAATTGTGAACTAAAAAGGCAACGGACGGACTCATGAGAACAGAAAAGGTAGAAAAAGGAAAAGAAGGAAAACAAGTGAGGACAAAAAAGTGGCAGGAGAAGAAGAAAAGGAGCAGAAATGACAGACAGACTGACACAGCAGCGGGGAGAAGAGCGAGTCGTCGTCCTCGTTGCCATGCGAACCCAGGATACCTTTGACCTCCACATCAGGGGTCATGAGTGGGGGCGGGGCCACCTCAGGTAGAAGCTCCTCCCCCGGCTGCTGGCCGGTCGCACGCAAGCCGCTCAGGTCCAGGGTGTCCGGAACGTCGATGCTCACATCTGTCCAGAGAAATTCACTTCATTTCTACCACAAATATAAACTTTTGTTTCATGGTGACGATATTTTCTTTGTGAAAGTGATACTAAGAAACTATTTTTAAATGGTACGCATAAAGGAACCATGAAAATATGTTAACCGAAAGCTAGTAAGAGGGAAGAATAAAAATGCTACCAAATTAATTACAAGACTGAAAATCCCCTTCATTTTCTCATCTTAAAAACTAGAATTTACATATAATCGTATCAAATTAAGGATCTATGAATATTTTACCAGAACTGATGTCTGATTCATGAACATGAACATGTTCCTATGATGCTGTTTTTCCAGTATCAGAGTCCCTAAACTCTCCATTTCCTGTAAGCACTGAAGGCAGAAAGCGTAATCAAGCTTTAAAGATGTTGTGATTGCAAAAATAATCGCACAACATCCATTTCCAATCAGTAAATACTCCTGAAGAGAGAGAAACTGGAACAAGTAGGAGTTGCTCAGAAAGGTTAAGCATTCATCAAAGTTTATATTGAGACTTTGTCTGAAACTTTCCAAACTAAATCAAAATGTTCGTTCTTGATGATTAAAGATGAGGATTTACTCAGTTTCGCACAAACAGCAAACAGTGTCTTTGCTCACCCAGTTTCTTAGGCACCCAGCCACGGACAAAGTTGAACTTCTTAATCTGTATAACCAGGTGATCGGGGAAAGAGGCAAACCGCGTTGTTCTGACAAATGAGATGACACAGATAAGTTCTTGTAGTTCATCAGAGTTGAGTTATGTGCAGGCTGTTAAGTTTCATACTTGGTAGCAGAGGTTTTTGCTTGCACAGCTGAGCTCCAGAAGTCTGTGAGCATCTCTGGTTCGCTGAGCGCCGCCATACAAGCCGAGAAGGGGATTTTTGCTCGCACTGTCGGCGCTGGTGAGTCGTCCTCCTCACGGCGGCGTTCTGCCTCCCTAAGCTCTTCTGGAAACCAGAGGGAAAAAAACAAACTTAAAACATGTTTCATTATAAAGTTTCTTCTAAGTTAACTTTATAGGATAAGCAAAGGACTGGATGTATCATTATGCAAGTTACATATTGATTGATGAGTTAATTTAAAGTTAATTGAAAATTCTATTTTTCTAACATTAACATATTTGATATATTTATAAAATATAACAGGAATCTCTTAAGTTGCTGAATAGAAAAATAAAAGATGAGAAGAACAAGTGAAACACTTTATCCCTCACGAACAGAAAGACATTCCTACCAAATTACCGTCTGTGGTTGTTTTTGAAGTAAAGTTGAAACTTTGTTCCAATAAGTGAATTGAACTACAGAACCCAAAATCAACCTCGCTTACTGACATGTTGCAGTGTTTCTGCGTTATGCTCTCGCTTTTCTGACATTCTCGCCATCGTAGCCCATCAGTAATTTTTAAATGAGAAGTTGACTCTGCTGCATGAGCGCCATTAAGGTGAAACTTAACTCAAAAAGCTTGTCGGGTGTTTACATTTCAAAATAGAACCGCATAAAGTGCATCTTGTAACGAAGACGGGACTCCGTTTGGACTGTTTCTCTTTACCGTTCTGGTAAAGCCCCGCCGCCATCTTGACTCCTGTATCAACTGCTCCGCTTAAATAAGAGCCGTGGCGCCCTCTACTGCACGGCGGCCAAACTACAGCCGTATTAGTTAATACATTAGCTAATACATTAACTAATGTATTAGTTAATGTATTAACTAATACATTAGTCAATTAACTAATGTATTAGTTAATTGACTGGAAATAATTTTAATCTAATAAACCATTAATGGACAGTTAATCTTAAGTAGATTAATTGTTTGTACTCCTAATTTAAACATCTGACTCTACATATGGATGTGATGAATGTATTTAAAATTAAAGATAGAGAACAACATGGAGGTCCATCAGCACCTCACCTGCGTTAGTAGCCTGGTCCATGGGAACGGGCAGCTGTACTATGTACTCCACCCGCTGTGTGTACTTGGCTTTTTGTGATTGCTGACAAACTATCTTCTCCTCCACCAGAAACCTGAAGGCTTCAGATGGGTTGGGCCCAGAGCGACAGTTCCTCTGTGAAAGAAAAGGTAATTTAATAAGGAAGCTGAGGACTAATGGGTGTTTACACACCTGGTGGTCCGGTAGACTCTGTTTGATTGAGGACCAAAAAGGCAACATTTATTACTGTGCAGTTTGCTTTCACTCTGCACTATGTCAAACAATCAAAACCTTTGAAAAACTGTTGTTGCCCCTTCTTGTCTGTTAACTACTGAAGGAAACAACACAAAAACCTCTGAAAGAGGCATGGGCGCAACTTCCTTCTTTGCAAAATATAAACAAAAATGGAGTAGCATCAGTATTTAGCGGTTGTAGGATCTTTTTCTGATTTTAGCAAAAGATCATTATCTATTTTTGCCTCTAACGCTAGATTCTCAAGTTTGTTTTGGTTGTATTTACCCAGAATGCTTTACGCTTAAGTCTACATTCTGCTTTCAGAGTGGTCTCCAGTCCACTTGGCATTCACACATGCATTCAAACTACACCAGAGTTCACTTTAATCAAACTGAAATTTAGGTTTTTAGACAGACCAGAGTTCACATGTTTGGTCTGCATTTGATTGAACATTCACATCTCCCCAAACAAACAGGACTTTCTAGACAAGCAAACTAAAGTTGGGTCAAAACAGTCTAAACAGGGATGGTGTGAATGCACACTCTGGGAGGAAGATTGAGAGAGTATCTTTACCTCCACCATGTTAATGAAGTGCAATAAAAACTCGTGAGCATCCTGTTGTCGATTGGTAGAAAACTCTTGGTGGCCCCGCCCAACAAGCGCTTTAAACATCCGCGGTGCTATCCCAACCTGGTCGCCCTGCAGGAAAAACACAAACAGAATTTAAACTGGACTGCTTTAGATATTAAATATGTTTTATTTATAATCCCCAAAATGAGCCTTGTAAGACTACGTCTTCTCACTCTGGGTTCAGATGCACCAGCTTCATCTCCGTGATCTGGAGCAGGTTTGGAGTATTCTCCTGACAACAGGCCGTAACCGAGCTTGGCTCTGAAAAAACAAACAAAACAGACATCAGTGCATCCAGAATGTGTCATTAAGGAGATTCAGAAAGGCTTATTTTATTTTATTAAACCAGGATAAAAACCCACTGAGATTTAAAATATATTTTTCAACAGAGCCCTGGCCAAGAGAAAGCAACAAATACAGTAGCAGTGACACATTTCTGGACTTTTCAACCTGAAGTTTGTGATCCTAAATAGCAATATTGATTCATTAATCTATTGCAATTAATTTTTTCCAGATTCAATATGAATTCGACTGAAATTGTATAGATGTTATTTTTGATTGCTGTGCTGTTGGTTTTACCAGACTGCAGATGGAAATTAGCATCTTGCTAAATTCTGTGTATTTATGAAAATATTGTACATTCATTAATATACACTGTCCCATTTAAATAAAATCAATTCAATTTTTAAGTATTTAAATCAATATTGAATCTAATAGAAATAGAATTATGACCCAAACAATAAAAATTTTATTGTTAGCTTCTTAGTATTACCCAATCCTAATCCTAAAGGAGAACTTCAAAGGTGAGAATAATAATTTTGCAGAAAAACAAAAACGGATTGTTTTAAAGTGAACTATCCTCACCAAATCTGATACGTTTTTGTTTAGTTGATTTCAAAGTCAATGAAAATATGAAAACATGTATCTGATACACAGATTGTAGATTCTGGAAAAGTAGTATTGTGTCTAAGATTTTAGATAATTTATGGAGACATCAGTTTGTTTTGAAAATACTCACACTTGAGTTTTGAAGTCCTGGCTTGGGTCACTTGGTGCTTCATCAATGATCTTGTCAATGTTTGAAACGTATCTGTAAGGAATAGATATAAAGGAATAAATAAATAGATAAATAAATAGCATCTTCATGAGTTTAATACAATATAAACAAGCCTGAATTATTTGATCCTTCTAGTTTCATTAAAGTGATAATTTCATGTCAGTCTACAAAACCATTGAGTGCTTAGAAAGACAGTTTCACTGCAATTATAAAAGCAGAAAAAAAGAGATGGCATTACTGACGTGCTCTGGAAGTCTGGGATGGTGAAGAGCACTTGCATGACAGAGTTGAGGTAGCAGCTGTTTCCCAGGTTCTTCATACCAGTCAGACCAGGTCCAAACAGGGGCTTCAGGGTTGTGCCCGACTCCTGGATGACCTCCCACTCCCCCACTCGCTGGTTTACAGCAATTTCCAACTCAGTCATTGTACAGTCAGTCTGAAAAGAGACAGTTCAGAGGTGAAAAACAACACCGGCTGTAAGAAGGTAATAGAGTACAAACCAAGAACTTATTAAATCTCAACACTAAGAGCTGCAACACTTCTCCTGCAGCCTGTTTGTGCAGCATCATTAAGCAAATGCATAAATATATCATAAAAACAACATTACAGTGCGCAGTGAGAGGTACGGAGATCTGAGCTGTCGACATTAATGCAATCTGTGGTTTGCATTGGAGAAGCAGCTGGCAAAGAAATTAAAAGCAGCAGGGATTCACAAAACATACAGGTGTCGAGAAAAAGAAGCCAAATGAAGATATGTTGCTGCTTTAATAGATTATATGCTTCTACTATTAGACAAATTTGATATAAAATAAGCATAAATTTAATGTGTAACGGCAAAACAAGATACCACTGCCTGTCAGACTCGAGAGCAACACAAACTTCTGTTTTTATTTTTTGAGTGTGCAAGTACATTGTGGACATCAAAAATGTGCAACATGTTGAATGTGCATAATTTTGAACCCTCAATATAATAAAATAAAAAATAAAAAATCAACCATATGCACAAAATATAGTTGATTTAGTGTTCTAGATAAAAAATCTGATTAGATCTGCTACATTTCAGGTTAGATCTACAACTGATTATTTTAGTAATTGATTATTCTGATTAACCAAGTAATCGGATAAAAAGAAATTTGCATATTGTGCAAATTTTTCATTTAACCACTTATGCCATTTTTTATTTATTTATTTTTTTACAAATATTAGAGACAAAATTAAAAGATGCAAATAAACAATTCACTTCCTTTAAAAAAAAAAACAACAAAAAAAACATTTTGTTGCCTAAAATGCAACATCATAAGACTCCTTTGCCGAACATTTGATCATTTGTAGTTTCGGATGAATCTGCAGCTAAACAAAATACTTGAACATCGACATGTGAAAAGTTCAGTCCTTTCTGCTTTACTTATCAGTACAGTGTAGGGCTAATTTATTGATTATTGCTTTGGATTAATCAATAAATGGATACCAAAAGTTGCTCAATAGTGATTTTATTTTTTCTTACAGAATTTGAACTATGTAAAAACGAAAACGTGCCACAGTTCTCAGTAGAACGTATTTACAAAGGTGTTTTTATTTCTTAAATGAAAAATGTGTATATTTTTGTACAGTTTTGGCTTAACTGCTGCTCTGAATATGTTGTTCTTTCAGGAAATTGCCTTTTTTTTGAGTCTGTAAACTCAAGTTAACGATTATTCAATTACTAAATTAGTTGACGATTATTAATTTCAGCCCTACTTAAATTCAAGGTATCAAACAGATTTAAGAGACTAGAAATAAGACAGAAGAATTAGAAGATCTGTTGGTTGTGCAACTCGATCTTCTGCAGTCGATTGTTACAAGCGTACCTTCTCCATGGTCATCATGTTGATGCCAAAGTGAGCTAGATGCTCCGGTAACTTGGAGTCCAGCACCATGTCATCTTCATCGTATGAATACACATCTGGACAAACAGAACAGGGATGATAACTGAGAACGATGACATACAGACAGAGACTAAACAAGAGCTGAAATGCTGACAGAACTGATCAATAGACTTTATCCATGACTAAATCTATTTTCAGAATCAGTGACATTTGGAAATAGAGCGAAAAAAAAAAGATCGAAGGGAACCCAGTCACTTAGTGGAGGTCAGGGGACAGAAATTATATTTTCCACAACTAAATTATTTTAGTCATCAATTATTCTGGAAATTAATTGGTAAGATTTTTTTTAAATGGGCACTTTCTGCCCATTTTTTATACAATATCATGAAACAAGTCTTTAATACAATATTATAAATACATAAAAAATGCAAATAAATAATTCAGCTGATTTTATAAATAAGCATTTTATTGCCTAGACTGCTATATTGTAGCTTTTCTTTAGTGAATGTTTGATCATTTGCAGTGAAGGATGCAGCTGCATCTAAAAAGAATTTTTATCAACAACATATTCAAAGAAGAAACAAATATTTCCACCTGTTCTACAAATTATAGATGATAATGTAAAGGCCTGAACACTCGAGCAAATTTAAAAAAGGTTCATTAGATACGCATCACTGGAAAACAGAAGGTGACCTACAGAAAACAGATTAATGATAAACTAGATCTCTAGAAGAATTATTATTATTATTCCTTCGCTGGTTTATATATTTACAAACTGACAAAGCAACAACGCCTCCAGAATACAGATAAATCTATAACCTTTATTACTGAAAGCTCATGATTGTGTCCTCAGCTTACCAGCACTATCAGGAGTGATTGTGCCCAGTTTGACAGCCAGCGGGTATCCGGTCTCCTGGAAATGCATGAGGGCGTGGTTGTTGCCCCCGGAGCCGTCAAAGTACTTACGACCGCACAGCACTTTGCCGTCTGTGAGGTTCATCCAGATGTTCTCCTGCAGGTCACACACCTCACACCGCCAGCCACTGCGGAGGCGGAAAGAAGATTAAAACCTCACATATCAAAGCTCTTACACTCACTGGGGGAAAAATAACCCAGTGAGTGTCATGAATGTCATAGAGTCCATGTTCTCTGAACTCTATTATTACAGAGAAAGCTAACGTCCTGCAGGCTGAATGTAAAACAAGGACCTCAGTTTCCCCAGAAAACCTGACAAACCCGCTGGTAGAGGCGCTAGGTGTTTTTGAATTAAAAAATATTTGAAGTTGACAGAAAATGTGAAAACATCACTAGGTAAAGATGTTACTAGAAGACAGTATTAACAATACCTAAACACCAAGTATAAAATCTTAAAAAAGACAAACATAAAAAAATTCAGTTAAGATTAATATCAATGTTTGGTAACACTTTGTTTGAAGAGGTGTGAATAAGACTGACATGATTATCATAAACATGAAGGGAGTTTTCATGAATGTTTATGACTGTTGGCATGAAGTGTCATTCCTTACTTTTCTGACTAGTTCTTCCTTCAGGAATTTGTCTTTTTTTGAGTCTATATACTCCAATTAACAATCGATTACTAAATTAGATGACGATTATTTCAATATTTGATTCATCCAACTAATCATTTCATCCCTACTCTAAAAATCTGGACTCAAAACTGGTCTCAAACAATAGATTGCCAACAACCAAAGTTGTTGTAATGCTGCAACCCTTTTCCTAACAACTATATTTTCTGAAGACAAAGTTTTTTTTAAGCACAATATCTACCAAGTGAAATGACCTGCACCTCTTTTTTCTATTTGGAAAGTATTAAAAAGATTTACTCCACAGGATGAGTGAGAATTAGTTTCTAATCTATGATTTTAAACATTGAGCAACAATCTTAAATAATAAAGCTGCTGCTAATATGATCAATCTTTAAGATAAATTAAAATATATTCTGTTTCCTGTTAGTTAAGACGACTAGTTGTCACTTGGTTCTGTAGCGTGTGAATGTGTTGAAGTGCAACTGTGTTAGGCAAGGTTTTATTTGAATAATCTAAAAACTCTCTTAAGTAGCAGATTTCTTAAAATACACATCTTAAAAACACATTGATTAGTTTAATAAACCACCTGGGAGGGATCTTGACTCCATTGTCCAGCTGTTTAAGGTTAGCGGCATGCTTCGACTCCTGTCTCACCTCTCCGTCCCACTGTTGAACTTGTAAGGTGTGAGACACAGAGTCTGCTGCCATGATACCCGACATAGACAGAGACACCTGGAAACACAGCAGAGGAAGCACGAAATGTTAGAATAATGTCTCAGTTACTTGGAACTACAAGGTTTATTTAAACGCCTCTGGTATGAAAATGAAAGGTAACACTCCAGAGGTTGCAAAAATCAACACTCAAGTTACTGAGTGAGAGTAAATAAATAATACACACAGATAAAAATGAAAATAAAATTAAATTCTGCAGTTTTAATCCAGAACTTCTTGCAAACCAGAGTACAGGCTCTGACTATTTACTCTACAAACAAAAATAAAGAATGACATTTTGGAGAGGTATTAGTTGATAAAAGTCCAGGAGTTCCCAATGAACCATTTGGCACTATGTGTACCATCTTGCCTAAAGCCAAAAAATTAATATCTAATGAATAATGAGTCAAAACTCCTATTGCAAGAGAATAAAGTCTCAAAACTTGTAATGTGTAAGATCAGAGGAGCTCTGCAGCTGCTGTAACCATCTGAATGTAATTCTTAATACAATTTTTAAAAAAGTTACCCGCTCTTTAACAACATCCAGCATTTTGTCAAGATCCTCTGAGGTCACTTCCAGTCTGTCAGGAAAAATGACCACCTTTACGTCCTCCTCGTAAAGCTCCTGCTCCACATCAAAACCTCCTGCAATCCCTGGAAGAAATTGGAAACAAGAATGATGCCAACATGTGATGTAGACACGAAATGTCCCTCCATGGTTCTCTGAGATTCTCTCTCTCTAGTCCAGTGACGCCTTCATGAACGGCTCTAGTCCAGGTTCTGAGTTCTGGTGAAGACAGGAAGTAGACGCCTATTGGGTTGTCCACAGACCCTCACTGCTGTTCTTCTTTTAAAACTTTTAATAACATATCTACCTATTCAACAAGTAGTGACAGATGAGTCTAGAAAAACCATATAGAACACTTATTTCTGCATGCAGCAGACAGTCGCGTTTTAGTTTTTTAATGTGACGCAAAAGGACAACAATAACAAAACTCACTGGAAACAAAGTCAATGCTAGAGTGATGTGCCAATATTCAAAGTCAAAATTTTTGACTGAATTTTATTGTTTTAAAAAAGCAGAAACACAAAGAGCAGAGTGCAATTAAATATCAGGAGAAGCTCATAGGGGGAACACAACAGGAAAACATTAAATCACACCAGAAATATGCTACTTGCTACATTAAAAGGTATAGTTTTTATCCTGACGTTCTTTTGATTTAAACGCCATTTGAAGTTTAAATCAATAACGCATGCAAAATACATCCATGTACACATATATCGAGCTACAAATGTTAAAAGTTTGGTGAAGTAGCATTTTGCAGCTCTGGTTCATCGCCTGTAAGAGCAACCTAGAAAGATCTTTTCCCAAATGGGAGAAAAGTGACCAAAATTAGAAATGGAAAGAAAAAAAAGCAGAAAAGAGTCACAAGCAACAGGAGTCATGAAGAAACTTTGCATTTTTTCCTCCTTTATGTTCAAACCACAATAAACTGACACAAATACCAAAATTGTGACTTTGTGTGGTAATGTACCACTTTTCTTTCAGAAAATTGTCTTGGATCCAACTCATCTCTAACAGATTTTTGACAGGTTGTGCAAACTTTTCATCCGTTCCTTCAGGAAAACTCACCTATAGCCAGTCTAGTGGGCTTTTTCTTAGGTGGGTGTCCTGAGACAGAGTTGTTTTCGTCCTCCGTCTGTGAACAAAATAAATGCTTATTATAATTTGAAAACGAGTAATTGAAAGACAGCTTACATTATATCACACATTAAAGTCTACCTTAGCCTTTCTGGTCCGGGTGATCTGCAGGTAAGCCCTGTGACCAGTCCGAGCATGATGTCTGCCCACGTACTGACTGCCAAAGCCCAGAAAACTGTTCATGCACACGTATATGCCTCCTTCACTCTCCTGTAAAGATAAAACATGTACCAAAAGTGAGCAGAGAAATGCGAATGATTCATAACATCAAGTCATAACACAGGACATTAAAGTTGGAGCACATCTGTAGCTCTAGATGACAAAGCATCCGTTGCTTTAGCTCCTGTCAACCTGCTAAGCTTCACTACTTAGCAGCTTGTATTACAATTCCAGCACAAAATGAGATCAGAAAAAACAGTGGTTAAAGTATGCGACAAGTTTATATTAAATTCAGCTCATTCAAAGTCGTAGCAATTAAAAAAGTTTACTTGTTTTCTACTTTGCCGGTTAAAACACTCAGCTACACGGCTAGCGCTGCTAACTTTCCATTACAGAGCATAACTAGCTTAGCATCAAGCTAGCCTGCTAGTTAGCCACAACAAGAAAAACCAGCTCGAAGTAGGAAACCTCTGGTGTTTTTTTCTAGTCACAGTACAGTAAATGACATTTGGGAAACTAACACTCTTCTTCTGGCTAGTGGAGGTAGTGCTTCACAAAAGAAAAAGGCTCACCGGTGACGAAAATGACAGGGCGCATTCGTCTTTGTGGACGCGGTCCCCAGGCTTTGGGACGCGAATTGTGGACAAAACCGACATCAAAACCTCTCCAACGTCCGCCATGGTGAAATGACTAGTTCTGCTTTTCAGTGGGACGGTTGCTGTCCTGAGTTTGGACACCTAGTCGGTTGTTTACCTGGTTCTAAAGGGCGCCTGTTGTCTCTCCTATGTGTTTGGTCTGAATGAATCAGGAGCCGATGCCTGGTGCTGAGGGAAGGAAGGCCGAACGACAGAAGAGCCAGCTTTTACCGTAATACACAGAATAAAGACACCCACTGTTATTTATGTAAGCGTCACACAAATTGTTTGAAAATTAAATTAATAGAAATTATAAAAATTTATGTGATAACCTATTGCAAAGGAAAACGTTGTTTTTTATGACAAGCTAGATATCTGGAACACTTTAGGCCAAATATGCTTTTACTATAACTTTCTAGCTTTGACACTGAATTTGTTGTATTTTCTTTTCCATTTTATGATTTCCATCTCAGATTTTAAAGAATTCATAGGTTGGTGAACTCTAATTTGGATTATTCAGAGCTATTTACAAAACAATGCATAACAACAGTTTAAAACTGGACATCTTGCCATTTTTTATTTTAATAAAAGGATCATTATGGAGCTCCTTCTTCTATTCTCTACAAAATAGGTCCGAATTATATTTACATATGTGAACGCAGTTTGTAATATATGGTTCTTATATTAAACTGTAAACTGTCAAAATCAAAATGACATGATTTATAAAAGAAAACCCTTCAGGGGTGTCGAACTCCAGACCTCAAGGGCCGCTGTCCTGCAGTTTTTAAATGTGCTACAGGTAAAAAACAGTGGAAGGAAATGGGTTAATTACCTCCTTCTTGAGTAGATAAGTTCTCCATAAGAGCCTTGCTAATGACCTAATTATTATATTCAGGCGTGGTGCAGCAGAGGCATATCTATAGTTTTAGGGCAGTGGCCATCCAAGGACTGGAGTTTGACACCTGTGCCTTAGACAGTTTTTTGTTTGTTTGTTTGTTTGTTTGTTTGTTTGTTTTATTTTTTGCTTTTGATATGTAGAGCACTTTGAGGAAATTTAAAATAAAAAAGAGAGAGAGATCCAGGCGAGCCGAGACTGTATATTTGCCTTGGTGAGATTCCTACAGGCTGTGTTGACTTTGAGATGAAGTGTCGCACTTACTTTCTTTTTTACGGTAGTATAAGTTAAGTTAAAGAAAATCGCGCCCTCTGGTGGCGAATTACAACAGTTGCAGTTTCAAACGCTCTAAACATGCTCTGTCCCTTTAAGACGAGCAAAACAAACCAGCAAACTTACTTTGCTTTGATTTATACACACATATTTCGCATTTGGTGAAGAAATCAACAAGATGTGAAGAACTTGTATCATACAATGATGAGGTTTCGTTTCCTCACACTGGCTGATTTTTTTCTGGACTGTCTCTATCTGCAGACACTCCTCCTCTTCCTCTTCTGCTGCTGCGGTGGGATCTGCTTTTCGGACCATGGCGCTGCGCTCTGAACACTTCACTGTATACGTGGCGTTGTGTTTTCTTCTTGTAGCATTATCTACCCTCACTGTAAGAGCTTCCGGAGGGAGCGGATCTAAGGTTTTGTCTCTTTTGCAGCCATATGACTTTCTGTATTACAGCGGGGTCCGCGCTTATTACGGAGGGGAGTGGGCAAAGGCTGCAGAGCTGCTGGAGAAATCCATCCAGACCAAGGAGGCTGTGCTGAGAGCCCGCAGACAGTGTCATGATGACTGTGTGGCATCTGGGACCGAGGCTTTCAACAAACTGGGTAAGTTTATAGGTAATAACTATATTATATTTATGAGTCAGTCAGTCTGAATTAACAATAAATATCAGATCGCACAGCTTAGATTCACCTCAGTCCATATGGAGGCTGGTTGAGTTTATTAAAGTACAGTGGTTTGCATAGAGATTCATAAACTTTTTCAGGTTATTATGCTACAACTACAAACTGCAATGCATTTTGTTGGGATTTATGTAACAAAGAAAACATCCTAAGGACAGTCAGACTTTACACAGTCAGCTGAATTTAGGTTTCAACTAAGGATGCACCTATCCACTTTTTTCACTTCCGATACAGATATCTGAGGTTTAGGATTGGCTAATACTCATCGACACAGAAAACCAGGCACGTGCAGAGAGAGGGGATGGAAGGGGGCTTGAGCCCCTGCCCCTTTTATCCTTGATGCCCCTAGTGCCCTTTTTGAGGGGGGGTTTTTTCTTCAATTTTTTATTATTATTATTTTTAATCTGTGTGTCAGAAGGCCTGTTTGTGCCCCTCAGCAATAATATTTAGCTAAATAAACTAGTCTGTCTAATCAGTCAGTCTAATAATGACTCAGTTTCTGCCTCCATGTTGTTCAGACTCCGGGTCCATGGTGAGGAGGAGATAAGCTAAGCTAAGCATAACTCCTAAGCTTCCACTTCAGTCCTGTCACTTAAATTATGTTATCCAATATATTTAACATTAGCAACCTGCTATAGTTTTCTGTTTGTAAACATGACGGTAGCAGTTTTGGTAGCACTAACAGATAGACTTAGGTATCGATCCGTGCTGCGGTAGGAAAGTCTGACGAGGTAGCACTGATAGTCAGAACACCGGCCGTCGTCAGATTCTCCTACCGCAGCACAGATAGATAGCTATGTCTGTCTGTCAGTGCTATGTGTCTAAAACTGCTAGTTATGTTCACAAACCGAAAAATAGCAGGCTGTGTTAATGTTAAATATTATCATCTTTGAGTGACTGAAGTGGAAGTTTAGGTTTTATGTTTAGCTTAGCATTGGAGCAATTTATATACACAACCAAAAAAATATCACTTCCTTCATCAGAATATCCTACCCGTTTACAAAGAAAAGCTAACGCAGATGTTTGCACTAATCCTTTTATGAGAATATCCTACATTTTTAAAAATATTTAATGTAGGAGCCATTTATCTTTTCCTGTTTATCGCCACCTGGGGGCGTATTTCATTTTGAGTTCTGGGTCTGTCTAAATGGGAGTTGGGTTATTTAATAAAAGAGTGTTATTAAAGTAAAATACTTTAAAATATAGGGACAGGGTCATAAAGCCAAGTACAAATAAAATAAATTAAATAAAACTTACCTTAATCTTCGATTAAGTAAAACAGAGGAAGCGAAAAGGTAGGACGTATTGATAAGAAATCTGCCGAGTAAGCAGTATGTGACCTAGCATCGATGTGCGCATGTGCATTACCACAAGGTAGGACGGATTCATGGGTAGCACAGATTGTTAGAACACCTGTGGAAAACGGGTTCAGTGATGACAGGAAGATTAAAGAAATCTCAAATAAAATATTTAACAAAATCCATCCTACTAAGGTGAACATTAATTCTATATTCAAGAAAGAATTTGATGTAAATTTTGTGATTCATATCCTTAAACTGTTGTCCACTTGTTTCAGCACTGTCTCTTTGTTGATGCTTTTTGGCAGAATCTGTTGTGGGTCGGTGGGTGGAATACCTCGAAGACCTCCTCAATCCCACCAACATGCCTTCCATTGAGGAAGCTGAGACTGGGGACTCTGGGTCGGTCTCTCCAATCTCTGGGGACGAGGTCGCTGAGGTGGTTAAAAAGCTCCTCGGTGGCAGGGCCCCGGGGGTGGATGAGATTCGCCCGGAGTTCCTTAAAGCTCTGGATGTTGCAGGGTTGTGTTGGTTGACACGACTCTGCAATATCGCATGGACATCGGGGGCAGTTCCCCTGGATTGGCAGACTGGGGTGGTGGCTTTGGGTCATGACCGAAAGAATGAGATCGCGGATACAAGCGGCCGAAATAGGTTTTCTCCGTAGGGTGGCTGGGCTCTCCCTTAGAGATAGGGTGAGAAGCTCGGGAGGGACTCAGTAGAGCCGCTGCTCCTTCACGTCGAGAGGAGCCAGTTGAGGTGGCTCGGGCATCTGGTCAGGATGCCTCCTAGACGCCTCCCTGGTGAGGTGTTCCGGGCACGTCCCACCGGGAGGAGGCCCCGGGGAAGACCCAGGACACGCTGGAGGGACTATGTCTCTCGGCTGACCTGGGAACGTCTTGGGGTTCCCCCGGAGGAGCTGGAAGAAATTGGCTGGGGAGAGGGAAGTCTGGGCCTCCCTTCTGAAGCTGCTACCCCCGCGACCCGACCCCGGATAAGTGGAAGACAATGGATGGATGGATGGATGGATGGATGGATGGATGTCTCATTTGTAGGTATTTATACAAGTCATGGGTTGGAAGATTGTATTTTCGTTGAAGTTGTTGAAAGGACATTAGGATTTTTTGATTTATGAATAGGATCTTTGGGGGTCGCCGGCACACAGTCTACCCACCTCTCAGAGAAAAACTGGGTTATAAATTTACACTCTTGCATTTTTCTCTCTCTATCTCTATTTTTGAAAACGTAACTTTATTTTTCTTAGCAGCATAGTAACATCCACAGTCGTTCTTGTTTTCTACTGACTGCTGTTGAACATCGTCATTGTTCAGTCACGAACCATTTCATGCAGATCCAGGGATGTTCAGGGTAAATGTTTGCTTTTTGGTCTGGGAGGGGCAACATTTAATTTTTATATAAAATTTAATAACATTGTCATTCTCTATAAATGATGCTACAGGTTTAATTTATGTTCTGTGTTACAATTCAACCATTTCTAGGGGCCCCTGGATGTCTGGAGGGCCCCTACCAGCAGCTACTGAGTTTTCTTTGTCTTGATATCCCAGTCTTATAATTCTAGATCTCAGAGGTGCTAACATCAAAAAATTACGTGAAGTTAACCTTTTTGAGCTTTTTTGATCTATAAATCAGTCTGCAGCCAAGTTGTTGTAGAGGTTAAATAGATATTATTTTGACTTAATTAGTAAAATGGCAGCAAATTTGCTTATTTCATAACTTCATAACCTTTGACCTTCTCTCCTCTGCTCTACAGTCTCAGATCAACTTGCATTGTCCCCACATGATGGAAATGATATAGTAGAATCCAATTAGATTCTTGATTAATATGGGTTGTTGTTATGTTGTTGTTCGGTGTTTTAAGATCTTGTTCAATGTGCCTTTTTTAACTTTGAGCCCCTGCCCCTCCAAAGGTCTCTGCACGGCCCTGCAGAAAACCTGTGCTGAATTAACTTAAAAATGTCGCTTTTTCAAACACAGACTTAAACGTACCAAATTACAGATGTATTTGATAGCCCTGCACCAGTACAGCACACATAATCAGGTATATAAATGTATGGCTGGATGTGAAATGTGTTTGTGTTTTCTGTGTTGTCAGACTCAGAGAAGGGCAGCATGTGGGACCTCTGGGCTCTGGACTGGATTCAGCAAAAAGCCGAGTGTCTGCGGTTCTGTATCAGACAGTTTGTCGTCTCTACAGGACAACTTCCTGTTTCTAATGACATCGAATATGAATTCAACATGCGCAACCCCTACGACTTCCTACAAGTCACTTACTACAAGGTAAGATGCACTTTATGCTGCAGAGGAGCTGAAAAGAAAAAGGAATTCTGACTTTAATCTTCTGGGATCAAAAGTCAGATAGTTTTTCTTTTTTTAGTGGTCCTACTCATTTTCTGTAATGGCATATTAGGGCCACTAAATAGAAAAAAAAGGGTAAATTTTTGTAGTCAGGTAGTAAATTTTTGCCAAAAACAATCTGAAATTTCACAAATTGTCTGGAGAAAACAATGACATTTTCTGAGTTTCAAAAGTCAAAAATCTGCTTAAAAAGCTTTAAATTGATCTCAGAAATTTTCTATGAAAAATGTGGAAATTGCAGAGTTTCTAAAGTCGAAAGATTTTGACTTTTGGACATTTTCTGAGTTTCAAAAGTTTAAAATTTGCAAGAAAAAACTCTGAACATTTGAGATTAATCTTAGAGATTTTCTTGAAAAAAACAGAAGAAGTTGAAAAGTCAACTTTTGAAACTGAAGTTTTTCTTGAAAATTTCTGAGATTAATCTAAGAAATGCTGAGTTTCTTCTTGCGCATTTTTTATTTGTGGACCTCAGAAGTTTCCACATTTGTTCCTAGAAAATGTCCGAGATTATTCTCAAGTTTTTGGCATAAATTTCCTCCTTTTTTCTATCTACATTGGACCTGATACGTTGTCATACTGCTCATCCTCAGAGCTCTGGTTGATATACTTAGTACTTTTACTCCCGTCGACTCTACAGTTAATATTCTGTGACATTTAATTGAAATGAGCTTCTAGGTTGTTAATTGTGTTGTATTTTCTGGAAACATGCCAATGTTTGTCTGACCTTCTCTCCTCCTCCACACCAGTTGGAGAAGTTGAAAAAGGCGGCGTCTGCAGCTCACACGTATTTTGTGGCCAACCCGAGTCACCTGGAGATGAGGAACAACATCGAGAAGTACAGGCGCATGGAGGGAGTGACGGAGGATGACTTCCAAGACAGAGAGGCTGAGAAACATTGGGTGAGATGAGAAAAACGGTCAGTGAGTCTGAATGGATGCAGTGATGAGGCACAGCGTCCTACAGAAATATTTGTACACCTTGAAATTTATATTTTGTTTTAGTAAAACCTCAAAAATGCATGTTTTTGTGTTATAGAAAAACAGAAAGTGGTGATAACTCTTTCATTGTGAAGTGGAAAAACGTGCTTTCAAAAGTATTCGATTGCCTTGGATTCTATTTTGGGTTATTATAATAAAGAAAACTGAATGCAAATCCACACTTGTTATATTTTTCCTTCCAGTTACGCACCATTCTATGTTTGTTGATGACTTTAATAAACTTTGAACCTCAAAAGTTTTAATAAAAACAGTAAAGTTTGAGGTTGTGATGTGATAAACTGTAAAAAGAAGGAAAAGTTGCAGTAAAATTGAGGATTAAAAATATACATCACTGCTCCTGAAGTTATTTCATCTAAGTTTCCAGTTTTAATGCGTTGCATTGTTTTCGTTCAGGTTCTGTATGATGCAGCCATGCAGCACGAAGCGTCGTCCGACTGGCTGCAGGCGGCGGAGAAATGGAGAGCGTGTGTGAATGAAACTCTGTGGCGGATAGACGAGTGCAGGGTGCAGTGTGAGGTTTCACCGCAGCTGCTGCCTGAGGACCGCGGCGTGGACGGCGTGGACGGCGCGGTCGAAAAGGCTGCAGGTGGGAAAAATTACAATACAGGATGAGATATTTTCACACCACAGGAGCGTCAGGGCCAAATAATCCAAAACTTTGTTCTGGATTATTGTTTAGTACATTTTCTCAATGCTTTTAATCTCTTTGTGCAGTTTGGTTGAATTTAAATATGTCAGGTAAAACTAATAGGATGAGATGATAAATAAAGGAGGAAATAGACAAACTTGTAATTTGTTAATTTGATTTTTATTTGTTTTTTCTTCTGCAAAAATTACAAACTTAGAGGATAAATATATTTTTGATTTCTTTAGGGTTTTTTATCTTTTAAAATGGTCTTAATCAGGTTTTCTACAAGTTTTCAGAAGATCTTTCAAAAGATTTTTTTTCTTTTTATTTTATCTGTTATTCAACTTAGTTTCAGTTCAATATATGATGATTTAAACAGAAATATGATTCTTATTACCACCAAACTCTGACCTGTCAGTCAGTCAGGGCCGGATTTACAAGGATGAGGGGCCCTGGGCTGCAGCCTGTTTTGGTTCCCTATCCACTAACAAAAAATGATTTTACTAATGGAAATTACACAACATTAATCCTTTACATCAGTAGGTATGACAGATTTAACACATCCACTTGGCAAAGACTCCTTATTGTTTAAAAAAAAAAAAGACTATACCATCATAAGTTTTGATAAAAATATTAATATTGCTCACATATTATTTCTGCCAAACATTAACATTCATTTAAAAATTCAATAAAAGCATAAAAACCTGTCTGGCCCTGCAATCATGAGTAAAAACATAAACATACTGTAATGACCAGCGTTGTTTATGACACATATGGACGTTCGTTTGTCTCGTCTGTCCAGCTCTGTCCCTGTCCCTCCTCTCATGCCAGCAGTCCTGCGTGACTCAGGTCGCCACACGACCCGGACGGATTTCTGCGCAGGAGGACTTCTTACCCACTCAGCTTGAGTATCTGCACATTGCACAGTTTAAATGTGAGGCTTTGCTCAGTAAAGAGAAAATGTTTTAGTTATTGTTCCATTATTTATGGTGGATCTTTGTTTCTCCAACAGCTGGTGATGTGAGTGGAGCGCTGCAGACACTTCGCTCCTTTCTGCTGTTTTACCCCAATGACAAGGACTCCTTAGACAACCTGCAGCTCTACTATGAGACACTAGGGGGCGATGCCGAGTCACACGGCATTCAGCCTGCTGGGGTAAAACTAGAGGTCGTTCATTGGCAGATAATCTAAATCTGAATATTCTCACGTTTCAACCACAAACTTTAATGGACTTTATTTGGACTTAATGTGAAAGATCAGCACAAACCAATACAAAATTATGAATTATTATTATTATAAGGAATAGTAAATCTGCACTGATATGCTGTATTGTAAGTAGTCTGTTTTTTGCTGCTTTCAATACACATGCACATTATGAACGTTTTAGAAAAGTGATCCGACTCAGTTGCACATCCTTCTGGTTGCAGGTCCAAAATAACTGCTGTTATAGTCTTGTCCAATATATTATTATTATTATGAGTGAAATCTTGTTTTTCTGTATAATATTTTACACTTTAAGAACTTTTTTTGTAAACCTCCTTTGCGAGACAATAAATGATGTTTTTATTATATTCTGTTATATTATATTATAAATAGAGGCATGAATTTGTGTTCTTTGGTTCCTTTTGATGGAGTTTAGTGCAACCAAATGCCTTCAGATCATCTAATCATTAAATAGAGTCCACCAGTTTGCCATTTAACCTCCATATGAAATGCGGTTTAGATTTATTAGTGAACATTAGTGAACAAAAGGCATCAAGAAGATGTGTGGAAGAAGCTGCTCTGGTCAGAAAATGCTGGGCGATGCAAAATGTTTTGTACAGCAGGAAACAGGGTAGAGGCAGCATCATGCTGAATAGAGGCCAATCCTGGAAGAAAACCTGCAGAATCAGAGCATATACATGTGCTACAATGGTCTAGTTAAAGTCCAGACCTAAATATAGTAAATACAAATACATGTCACAACAGATTTTAAGACAAAATGTGAAAAAGTTAGAGAAATATGACCCTGAACGGAGTTGTTTTGTGTTATTGTTATTTTCCACTGTTCTCCCTCTAAATATTTTAAGTTAAATTTTCTTTTCTAAAAATGGGATAACGTATTTATTTAGAGCAGTTTATGTGTAAATATGTTACAGTGATAAAAACCACAAAATAACACTGCAGAATAAGAAATGCATAAAATCTATACATCATTTAATCAATGACATTCATCCAAATAGTCCCGTTTGACTAAAAGTTTGTGTTTTCATTCAGGAAATTGCCAGATACATCAACCGGTCGTTGCAGGAGAAGAGCCTGTTGTATTTCGGAGTGGAGAATCTGAACTTTACTTTCACAGACCCGGTAAGCGCTGACACCCAGTGCAGCGACTGAACGCTGTAAATGTCTGTTTGCTCAGTTTATTCATCATCCTGTTCGCAGGATCTCTGGACTCCAGAGGATGTTGTGCCTGAGTCTCTCAGAGAAAACTGGAGGTGAGACAAACTGAGGCAAAATTCACCTGAAATGTAAGGTTGACTCAGCTTGTTTGATTCCCTACAGAGCAGAAAAACAGATGATAAATGAGAAAATAAAGGAAGGAGATCAGCCAGAAGTGGACGACAGCGGGTTTTATGCAGGCAAGAAAATCGTTCCATAGTTTCATAATTTAGCTTTTCTTCTGTCTCATCTTTTACTGTTGTTGGTCTCAACAGGGGGAACAGTCCCACAGGTGGGAGTGACCATAGCCATGGACGATGATGCTCTAAACGGGACGAATCGGGTCGTTCTGGACGGAGTCGTGACTGAGAAGGAGTGTGATAAAATACTGCAGCTGGCAACTGTGGGTTCCAATAGTAAAACTCAACTCTCCCTCCAACACAGAGGCTTTTGTAGGGCTGCACCGATTTCCTTAACTTTGGGAGATCGGTGATCGGCCCATTTTTACATGTGAAGCCGATCTTAGCCACTCATTTATCCACCTCGGAAAAAGTCTAAAAATCAATCACTGCCCTTTTCTGCTCTGCTGTTAGGAAGGTTTGACTGACAGACCGGCTCACCAGGTCGTATCTCCAAGTTTGCGGTCAACAATAGTCACCCCATTGTTGCAAATTCAGCAACGTCTTTGCTATAATCAGCAACATTTCAGACAAACAAATGTAAAAATTTGCCAAAATCGTGATAGACAGGTCAGGCTTTTTAAATAATCGGTTATCAATGAGGGGCTAAAAAACTTCAATCGGTGCACTCCTAATTGTTTGTCTAGCTTTTAGTCAAACGTTTTTAGAACACATCAATTAAGATTATATTAACTTAAAAGTAACGTAAAAAGTCTTGTTGTAAGTAAATAATTCCTTGACATTGATGAAAAAGTTGTAGTTCTATTGAAAGACAAATTTACTTAAATTTCCCCATGTTATAAATGAAATAATCAGCCAATGGAACTGGAACTTTTTTTTTTAATCAATATCAAGGAATTATTTACTTAAAACAAGATTCCATATCTTGCTTTTAGTCAATGTTCAGATAGTTTTGTCTTAATTTATGTGTACAAATATATTTGCAATAGAAACTAGACAAACAATAGTTGGTGAGATGTGTTGTTTTTACAGTGTACGTTGTGTTTTTCAGGTGGCGGCGTCTCTTGGCGATGGTTACAGAGGACGGCGGTCGCCGCACACACCTCATGAGACGTTCGAGGGTCTCACCATCCTCAGGGCTGTGAAGGTGGGTGGAAACCAGAGGATGAGAGCAGCAATAGGAGAAGTTTTTGTTTTTGTTCTGAAGTCCTCCTGCTGTCTGTGTCCCAGCTGTCTCAGGAAGGACTGGTGGACCAGTCAGACACCAGACTGCTACATGAGCTGGGTGAGAGAGTGAGGACTCTGCTGCACTCCTACTTCAGGAGTCCCTCAGGGCTCTTCATCTCCTTCACACACCTGGTGTGTCGCAGTGCCGCCACAGGTAACAACCATCACTCTTTATTCTGTCCTAGATCAGAGAAAGTTTCATTTCGACACGGTGATTTTATAGTTGTATCATATTTCTGTGTTTCCTACTTGAATTGTTCCATCCTTCTCCTAAGTCAGGTTAAATACTGACATCATCAGCTTTTGCATATTGATTTCCAAAAGGTTGCAACATTAGCATTTCCACATAGTGTCTTAAAACATTTAGTCTCAACATAAATCTAGCTGGACCCTAAAAGTCTCAGACCTTTTTTTGTTAGTTTGTTTGTTTTAGTGAACAAGCAGCAGACAATCATGCAGACGGAGGAAAACACCAGACAAATCGGGGACAGAAATATGCAGAAGTTCAAAGGGAATCTATTATGAAAAATTCACATTTTGTGTATTTTTACACTTCCAGTTGGTTTCTAAAAACACTTCAAGCTCTTTAACATTCAGTCATTATTTGGAAATACGTTTATGTGTTGTTGGTGTCTGGAAAATTAACGGTTTTGAAAACCTCCAGATTAAGTAACAAACCTGAGCTGTTACCTAGCAACCCCAGCTGAGCCCAGCCCGTCACCTAGCAACCGAAGCAGAGCTCCAGCACATTTAAAAACACTTTGTGTAATTTTTCCTCCTCTTTATCATCATACTTGTGCTTCATGTTGGTGTGCTGCATGAAATTCTAATGAATTAAATTTAAGTTTGTCTTTGTGAACAGATAAAACTGATCGAATTCCACGTCTGCAGAGAATATTTCATTATTAAATATGCAACAGAGCTTGGCTTTTCAAGTCTTCACTCTTTAACTGTGATATTAAGAAATAATCAATATTATTGTTGAATATTACAGTATGGATATCAGTTGTAGGAGTGATATAGTCATATTGTCCTCTCTTTTGCTTTTTTATTATTGAAACACTCTTTAGGGTCAAGGGTCGTCTGGGTCAGGTGTGCAAATCTGCCAACTGGAAATGTTTGAGCTCGTTTTAATTGATCATGCAATTTATTGATTTATGGACTTATTGCTCATTGCGATAGATCTGCAGACAACTTAAAAATGCTTGAATTGGGGTGTGAAGTTAAGCACAACCCATGTATGGAGGCCTCAATCCTCAATATGGCTGTCTTCCCGTTCTCTCATTACCCACCTTCCTGTCAATTCACCATCAAATAAAGGCCAATAAAACCTTTTAAAAAATGCTCGAATCAGCTTTTGAGCCAATACTTTGGACCGGATCAGGACCATCACCATGCTGGTTCTGGAATGTGAATCTGTTTGTCTGTTTCCTTCCAGGTGAGCAGGAGGGCAGGATGGATTTGTCTCACCCGGTCCATGTCGATAACTGTCTTCTTGAGCCGGAAACCAAACAGTGTTGGAAGGAACCGCCTGCCTTCATACACAGAGACCTCAGGTACAGGAAAACCTGAGGTCCATTAGTCATCAGTGTTTATTTCATTCGCTTCATTTCGGCCATTATTTACTCTGAATCATGTTGCTTTGTTTTAATGTCACCTTGTTCCAAATGTGTAAAAAAGAGAAAGCAAATATAACTTAAAAGGAAGTGAGATTTTCAAACAATCAGATTCAGGACATTTCAGTTAAAGGTGTTAATTTGTGGAACAATCTAAATTTCTTCCTGCATTTAAAAGAAAATTTAAAATAATTTATGATGAATAAGTTTTCTTTAAACAAATTGTCACTGTCTAAAATCGATACGTTACATCCTATAAAATATGATAAAGTAAAAATGAGGAACATCTTAACCCAACAGCGCCATTCTCTACTTGAACGATAACTTTGACGGAGGAGAGTTGTTCTTCACTAAGCGAGACGCCAAAACAGTAACAGTGAGTCACTTTGATCAACTGAAATATGCAGATTATTGATCTTTTTTTTAACGCCATGATGAATGTTCGATTTCTTTGCCCTCATTCTCGTCTGCAGGCTCGAGTTAAGCCCAGCTGTGGTCGACTGGTGGGCTTTTCGTCCGGGCCGGTGAACCCCCACGGCGTGACGGCCGTGACCCGGGGTCGGCGCTGCGCTCTGGCCCTCTGGTTCACCAAGGAGAAGCTCTACAGGGACATGGTGAGCTCTGAGGTCCGACCCGGCCTCCTCCCCGCTTATGTCACACCTGCGGCTGCACTCGCTGATGTCGTGACTCTGGTGTTGGATAATCGGAGCGGCTCGAACACAATGCAAATCTGCTGCTGGTTTTGCATGACGATGGTCATTTACTGAGCCTGTTCTGCGACCCGATCGATGCGGTCTCATCGTGTGCACGCTTGGAAAAGATTAGGACTCGGCGTTTCACCTCTTTACTCCACATTTAGTGATTTTACTCAAACATGAAAAAAACAAACAAACAGGTTTCAGCCTTGAAACCCGCTGAAACTCTCCACGTCTTGTCAGGTTAAAACCATGAACTTTAATATGTTTTATAGAGATTTTATCTAATAAGCCGACACAAAGTACCGTAGTGAAGGGAAAATGTTGAAATTCCCTTTTCTAATTAAGATCTTAAAAGTGTGGCCTGCATTTTTATTCAGCCTCATGAGTCAACACTTTTCACTGAAAGCCTTTTAACGTCTACCTTTTATTAAAATTAGAAGTTAAATACAAGTGTGGATCCAAACTTTACACGGTTTCAAATGTCCTACAGAAAATAACAAGGAAATTTTGTTCATTCAGTTTGAAACAAGTTATTCCAAAGTAAAGCAAACGTTTATTTTAACTTGTTAATGTGAGTGAAAATAATAGAGTAATGTGTGCTCTTTAACTAGATGAGAGTGGATTTTTTTTGCATATTGTGAAATAATTATTATTTGTTTTAAATTGCAGCATTAAGTTAAAACTCACAATTCAAGATTGATGAACTATCAGAACTTAAAAAGCAATTTTAGACATTTTTGTTGTTAAATCAACTTCATGAACTTTATTTTCTGAGTTAAAACCAAAACAATTTTCTTGTTGAGTTGAATTTTCAAGTTAAACCACCTTCAAATGTTTTGAAGATGAAACACTAATTACACTGAAGTGTTTGGTGTATAAAAAGTTCAATAGGGATTTTTTGAGTTCAGTTTCATCAACTTCAAGAGAGATTTATTTAAAAACAAGAAACAAACTCTTTGGTTTTGCACAACTCCTTTAGAATTTGCTTTCCAAATCAGCTTCCAGCAGGAAATCAGCATTTTGATATATTTTGCATCCCTGCTGCAGGAGCGAGAGGAAGCCGAGGCCTTTTGGGCCGCCGACGGACAGAGCGCGTTGAAGAAGGATGAGGAAGAGGAGAAGAAGGGCAGCGCCACCGCAGGCCGCAACGCCCGGAGCCACGCGCCCAAAGAACGGAGCAGAGGGAGAAACACGGTGACGGGCCACAAGGACGAGCTGTGACAGTCAGAAGAGACGCTCAAGACTGAAACTGGAATTTATTTTCATCTTTCAGTTTCCACTCAAGCATCTCACTCCATTTGTGTTTCGTTTTTTAATTCTGTCTAATTTGTGCTTTATTTATGCTGTAAGGGATGGAGAGCTGCCTCTGTGATGTCAGTCTGTATCTTTGCTCCGGATGCTTTTCTGACCAATCACTGAATTTGAAAATGGAAAGAATATAATGTGCATTAAATGTGACTCTTTACCAGCGAAACATGAGCGCCACATGCCAAATGCACGCAAGAGGAAAGAGGATTATAGAAGGAGAGAGAGTTTAGAAACGGTGGCAAAGTAAGGCCAGGCTGCAAGATCTGCTCAGCGATTTACCTCCACCGGGTTTATTCTGCTCTGAATTTGAGGAAAATGATAAAGTTTGACTGACATGAGCATGACGCACAACACTCTGCTACCAAAAAAAACATAAAACAGGAGAGAAACGTTGGATAGAGAGAGAGAGAGAGAGGTGAGCGAGGGTAAAAAAAAAAAAAAGGATAGAAATAGAGAGATTACTGTTAATCCCTTATAAATGAGTGCATTTGTTTATGAAGCTTAAAAAGTCTCCCATTTAGAATATGGATTATTAATCCAAGGAGAGAGCACTTAATCATACACATCCAGTGGTGTGACAGCCGGCCGGCCTCCCACTGCAGCCTCACCATTCCCATTACAACCAGTGTCTCTTTGCAGCCCCCCTCCCTTTACTACCAGGCCCATATTGACACTCTGTGCTGTAATCCGACACAAATTCGGGTCAACCGGCTCATTTAATGTAGTTTTAACCCTTTTCTTTCCTCGCCATACAAAATGTCGGGGTTAATCTTCTAGAGAGGCAGGTGCCATTAGGCTCCTGACCGCCTGGTGCTACGATCACAGCCAGACATCTTCCTGCTGTTTGGAGTTTTAGCAGAAATTACTTAGAGCCTGGATGACGATTTAAGAAACTGAAATCAGAGCTTCCCATTGTCGGTCTTTTCCTCAAAATCACGAGCTCTGCTTGGTTTTCTGTGAATGAACTGACTCATCTGGGTGATTATTTTTGATTTATTTTTAGATCTGCAGAATTAGATTTACCATAAACACGAGGTTTGGTCTGGAAAACATAAAAATAACGTTTAAAAAAATCTAATTTAATTGAGAAATTACAGGGTTCCTGAAGCAGTCTGGAAATTTGTTGAGTTAGATTCAGGTATTTGTCATTTATCGTGATAAATTTCTTAATTCTGATTTATTGCCACGACTCGAATTCAAAAATACTTTATTGATCCTAAAGGGAAATTAAATGTTATTGTAACTCATGTTAATTTAAATCATTCAATGAGTTATTGTAGGTTGTTATGGCAGGAAAGAGCTCCTGTAGCAGTCTGTATTAAAGCGAATTTGAAGAAGCCTCTGACTGAAGAGGTTGATGTACAATAATAGTTCTGTATCTTTACTAAATCTTATCACATCATGTCTTAAAGTCCCTAATTTACAAACAGAATAACTGGAAAACCAGGCAGCTACTTTTAATTAAAATATTTGTTTCTATCAGTAAGCCCCTGTCCTCATGGTGGAGCATGGTGGTGGCAGCATCATGCTGCTTTTCTTCAGGAAAACTATTCAAAGCTTTTAATTCATGA
>CAEFZX010006742.1:0-12178 GCA_903066825.1 Alfaro cultratus
ACCAAAAACCCATTCCACAGCCAAACTGTTCCACACCGGTACCCGTCACAAACATTGCAAAAAATAAACACAAAAGGATTTTATCCTTCATAAAAACTTTTTTTTTTTTTTTTTTTTTTTTTTTTTGTACAAGACAAATTATACATAAAATCATGGTCCAAATGAAGCGACTTTTCTAGGTATGTTTACTTCTCCCAGCATTGACAGCAGCTGTGTTATTGGAGAGATGAAAATGAACTCGACAGCGTAGGTTTTTGAAAGTTTATATGGTTTGGAGTGAAAAAGTTCAGCATAAACAACTTTACAGTTACAGGGTTTTGTAAATCAAACTTGAGTACATAATTTGAATTGTTTGCAACAAGAAACCTTACAGTATGAGCAGGGTGGACATGAAGTAAAGGGCACTACAAAACAATGTCCATTAACACTATTAATTGAACATTTTTAATGTTTTTTTTAAAAAAAAGAAAAAAAAAAGGAATAAAAAACGTTTGCAGTCGTACTCCAACATATGCAGAAATATTCCAGATTAACCACACATTCTGAAGCCCTCGATTCAATATTTTGCCATAATTTTGTCTGAATGTTTAAGCACTCCTTTAATCAGAAATGGTGGAGCTCCTTTACACTGGTTGGTTTTCTGTTACAAAGCCGACTTTTGCACTGAAGCAGATTATTTTTATTTATTTATTTCGAACATGATCGGAGTATAAAATCACACACATGATCAAGGAATGCAAAAGACACACATGTTTGTACCGCAATAATCTTAACATGCTCGAAAAGGAGTAGGAAGAAGTAAGAAACCTATGAACTCCTACCCTATAAACTCGTAAAGTGTCTTCAGATGGACCCTCATCAAATAAAAGAATGAAAATAAACATAGATTATTATGTATTCCAAGAAAAGTTCAAATAGATTATCTAAAGTCCCCAAATTCCTTTTAATGCCCAAACTTGCAGGAGGTGCTGGCTCACTACTCCCACCGGGCCTTGGACGACGACATGCGCACCCAGATGGCGGCGGACTGGGTGAACCGGGAGCAGAGCGTGGCGGGAACCATCGCTCAGGAGCTGGCCTCAACAGAGCGGGAGCTGGAGGACGCCAGGCTGGCAGGCAGAGAACTGCGGTTTTACAAAGAAAAGAAGGACATCCTGATGTTGGCTGTGGGTCAGCTCAGTGCCGCCAACGCCGCCACTCTGCCCTCTCACTAAAACACAACCCCCTCGCCACCGCGAAGGATCCCTGGTAACAGTGTTGATCACTTTCTAAGATGTGTTTTGTAACGAGGATCAGGAAATCAAGCTTCAGCTCATGCTTTGTTTATGAAAGAAAACACTTGTTACTGAACTCGTTGTGCCTAGTAACCACCGGATGCTTTTTTGATTATTTGCCTGTAAAACTTGGCATTGCGTCAGATTATGAACAGGGCTTTTTTTTTCCTCCTTTGTTGTATGTTGTGTTACATTTGTTTCTGGTTTTGGATTTGATGGGGGGGATATTACCAAGGGGTGGGGAGGAAGAAATTAGATGCAAAAAGTCACACGTATCAGTGATATTACCCTGAACCTTCTTTATGGACGTTTTCAGTGAAATAGTGAAAATTAATTCAATTTAGTTGAATTTTAAATCCCTTTTTCTTCTTTTGATTGTCTGTTGGGAAAGACACTTTTATTACTCTTGCATTATTTCATAAGTTGGAGGTGTTAAAATACTGTTTCAGAAAAGAAAAGCAATTTCAAGTCAATTTTCATGGCAGAGTGCCAGGTTGTTTTCCTAATCTCTCCTCTGCTAGAAATGCAGTTAAATAATTAAAAACTCACTACAGTTACAACTTTGAACAGGCCGTGGTGTGACTTTATATATAATGCAGGAAGTACCTATTATAAAAGTATTATTGATCATGTTTTATTATTATTATTATTATTATTATTATTATAGAAAGGAGATTATTTTACTATGTTTCACACTTGAAGGCTGAGCAGTGAAAACTTACACCAAGTTGCTTACACATTTTTACTCATTTAGAGCACAAACACTGGGATAGAGTTTGTAATTCATGCCCTGATTTCACTGTTTCCTATTGCAATCTGGAGCAGCCTCTCCCAGTGTGGAAGGAAGTTTGAGTGTTGCAACAGGAAGTTAACAGATTTAGCAGGCAATACATGTCTAATAGTGGTTGCAGTGGTCCTGCTGAGGTTGAGTGACCATGTTAGCACCAACGACATGTCTTACACAAAGGCAGACGAAGGCCAGCTCAATGGAGATCGAGAGTTCAGGGTAACTAAGTTTTGAGGGATAAAGGTTCAGGGTGGTATCATTCAGACAAGCCTTAACTATACAGATTTTTGCAACATTTCAACCGGGAACACCTAGTCGGCTTTGCAGCATTTCCTCAAGCGAAACCTTGTGGTTGATCATTTAATGTCAGGGTCTTAAATTACACATAAACTCCAACATACATGATTCTGAGATCCAGTCAGAGGGTGTGTTTTCTTCCATATGTGATCTGTATCACAAACAAAACCATTGAGTTTTCTCAATAACAATTAAAATATATCTAACATTTGAGAAAATTTACAATTACATTATATGGGTACGTTTGACTTTGACTGTTCAGTTTTTAAAAGATCATACAGAGAATTAAGTGTTTGTTGTGTTTTGGTGTTTCTGTATGTCAATGGTTGTGGTTATTTTAGAGTTTTTTGTATGATTTGTGACCCTGACGCTAGTCGAATGTATATTATAGCGTGCTATCAACTTTATTACTGACAAACCAACTTTGTTACACAATAATGGATCATTTTACAGCATGCACAGCTTTGTAAATGCTGAGTAAAAGGTCAGCATAAAGTGAAAATGGATTGTTTTACCTTGTTTTGGACAGAGATGAGGAAAGTCAGAATATCATCTTGGACCTGAATATATATTTTTGTTTCTGTGTGTTTGTGGAAAATACTCAATGCAGAATTTATTTTTGAACCATTTGAAGCCAACAGATGATAAATGAAGTTGAACTCTTTATATGCTTTTGTTTCTTAACTATATTTCTAAGCTAGAAGGATTAAGACATTGCAACCAAACTCTCCAAGACTGCATGTTAACAAGGAAAGTGTTTAATGGATAAATCGTGGCTCCAGTTTAAGAAAAATGTGGCGCAAGAGCAAACTAAAACAGCAGGGAGTCACATTCTCCGCTCCTGAAGGTTGAATCCCCAACAGCTGAAACATGTTGTCTTAATTTTTTTGGAGATGGCAAATTAAAAACATGAAGGAACAATTGACTGTCATTAAAGGCAGGGGAGTTTTTATTTTGTTTTATTTATGTTGGGACCTGTAAAACACTGAAATGTTTCATTACATGCTTGCTGGTCTCTGGCATCCTAATGCCAGAGACCAGCAAGCATACTTTAGACTAAATGGAAGAATGTGGTAGATACTGTTTTACACGCAAAGGCAAAACTGAAATTATAATTTAAATATAATTTCCTTATTTGAATTGAAAGCTCCCTGTAGTCTTAGTTTTTTTTGACCTGACCACTGGTCCTGTTTGCATTTATAGAAACAATAGTTCTTTGAATATTAACATTCTTCTATTGGATTACAAAGGATCTTTTTTCAAATTTTTAATAGTTAAAATCAAATGAACACATGTACCTCTACATGCCAAATTCCCTTTACGTGTCAGTTTCAGTTTTAATATAACTTTGTTTCTGTAAGTTTTCATATTTGCTTAAACAATATATCTTGTGTGGGTTTTCAGTGATTTATTAAAAATATGAAAGATTTATAATGAGTATAAGAACATTTTAAAGGAGTTGTTTAAAAGAAATGAGATATTGATTTTCTTTCTTTTTATTCACTTTGGTTTTTATAATAAAAATCCCAATCAAGTATTGTCTTATGTACAAGCCAGTCCAAAATATATTTGTACAAAGGCCTTTTAGTTTTCCTTTTTTATGCTTAAGGATTTTTTTGTTAATATTAAGTTGTTACACATTTTATAAATGAATGAACCCTTTTTTTAATCTCTTGGGTTTAATGCATGATGCTTTAGATTTTGTTTTTGTATGTTTCACATTCAATATACAGTGTTGATTTATAAATTGCTCTTTGAAGCCTAATTGTGTGCATTTTATATGAAGTTTTTGTATTCTGTGTTTATACATTTACTAGATTTATATCGATATGTAATAAATCAGTTAATAATAAAAATGTGGCTTGGTTTGTTTTGTGCTATCATCCCCATATATGCTTGAGTAAACAGAGTAAAATGGGGATAATTGTATTTTTATTAGTATTTTAAAATAATAAACTTGTGTCTAAATCTCAAACCGGAAATACATTGTTACATATTGATGGTTGTCATAATATGCTATATGATTAATACAGATTTATTTATTTTATTTTAATATATTTTATTTTGAAAATTTCTAAGCACAGCAGCGGAAGAGGCGGGGCTTCCGTCTTCAACGCTACCCCGGCGTTGGTTCATTCAACATGGCAGCGGGACCAATTTCGGAAAGAAATCAAGGTAATTTCATCCTTTAAAGTACGTTTTTGGTGAATATCTCTCACTTGTTTTGACATGTGCTTATGAGTAAATCGTAATATAATTTCTCGGTGGTTTTTGAGTATCGTTTAGTGAAAAACATTCGCTTGAACACATGTTTGAAGTGTTGTTAGCTTAGCATTTTGCTAGTTAGCTTCTTTTAATACGTAAGAAATGTAATTTACATGTCGTATCAAACAGAAGCACAATGGTACTGTAAGTTATAATGCTCATTATGACAATGTCAACCTGCTGCTTTTTAGCATGTAAAGTTAGCTTAGAGAATTAGCACGTCATAGCATTTAGCCCCACTCAGAAGCCTTAGTAAATAAACAGTATTGATCTTTGGTTCACTATTTTACTGCTTATAATGTAATTAGGAATGTTAGAAATATTTTCAGTAAGTTTCAAGTCAAAATTTTCATTTTGAATAGCAGGCTAAAGACTCGAAACTGCCAATCCTAACAGAAATAGCTGGTTGTAAGCGGACTGCACAGCGAGTATTGTAATAAAAAAAATTGTGACGTTATTGTAAAAACGGTAGCAGCAGATAATTTTGTGATTAAGAAAACTAGTTCTTTCTTTTAACTAAAGACTGTTGGTATTTCGATCTTTTGCAGAACGAGTAGAAGCATTGTCATTTAGTATTTTTTTCCAAATCCCTTTGGATTTGCACTGAGACATTTGTTTCCCGAGAAATATAATTGGCCATGTTCTAAAACTTAAAGCTGTTATCAAAACCAAACTAGCAAGAAAGGTTCATATCGATGAAAGATGAGTCTTATTAAAAATGTAAGATGTTCAACCTGATAAACACACTTCTAAGATGTTAAATACAACACTGTTCTTCTGTAAACAGTTTAAATTGCAACATTTTTCTCTTGTCAATTTTCAGATGCCACTGTGTATGTTGGAGGCTTGGATGAGAAGGTGTCGGAGCCGTTACTGTGGGAGCTGTTCCTGCAGGCCGGTCCTGTGGTCAACACACACATGCCCAAAGACCGGGTCACTGGTCAACATCAAGGTCAGCGACAACTTACAGGCTGTTTTTCTCTGTGAACAGTAAAACATACATACATATGCATTTGGATGCATATGTCCTTTCTGTGTCTGCAGTAGAGAAATAAGTTTTTAAAAAGTATGTAGTGTAGCTGAGAAGGCATCTGAAAGCTGCCTACGATGATGCTTGAAGATGTATTGCTTGGAACAGAGTTAGTTTTATTGGTCAGAAATAAGAACGTTGTGTTTTTGTGACACTGTCACTAAGAAATGTAACTGTTATTTTTCTCAGGTTATGGCTTTGTGGAGTTTCTTAGTGAGGAGGATGCTGATTATGCCATAAAAATCATGAATATGATAAAACTCTATGGCAAACCAATTAGGGTCAATAAGGCCTCAGCACACAACAAAAACCTGGACGTTGGTGCAAACATCTTCATTGGTAATTTGGACCCGGAGATTGATGAAAAACTTCTGTACGACACATTCAGTGCGTTTGGTGTGATCCTCCAAACACCGAAGATCATGCGAGACCCCGACACAGGCAACTCTAAGGGTTACGCTTTCATCAATTTTGCCAGTTTTGACGCTTCGGACGCGGCTATCGAGGCTATGAATGGCCAGTACCTCTGCAACAGACCCATTACGGTGTCGTACGCATTTAAAAAGGATTCCAAAGGAGAACGCCACGGTTCGGCCGCAGAGCGACTGCTGGCTGCGCAGAACCCTCTCTCCCAGGCTGACAGGCCGCACCAGCTGTTCGCAGACGCTCCGCCCCCGCCAACTGCACCAACACCAGTCCTCACTGCGATGGGAGCAGCGATTTCCATTCCAGGTACAACTTTTGTGTCGAGTTAAAGCATTTTTCAGTGTTGCAGAACTTTTTTTTTGTTGAACATTTGTCCAACATTCAGTTTAACTTCTTTTATTTTATTTTTCGGTACAGGTCTCCCGCCTCCTGGTGCGTTTCCTCCTGTTCCCCCTCCTGGAACGATGCCCCCATCAATGCCGCCTTCTATGGCCATGCCTCCAACAGCAGGAGGTGTTCCACCAGGGTCTGGTGGACCTCCACCTGGACCGCCACCGTTCCCTCCTGGCAACATGCCTCCAGGTAAAACTTGGGGCTTTCAGATGCAGCTGAAACTGTCATTCCCTATCATGGAAATCAAAAGAAAACTATTTTCTCATTCTGTTCCACAGGCATGCCTCAGATGCCCATGCCACCTCCTGCTCCTCCTGGCATGGTGCCTCCACCTCCTGCTCCTCCAGGATCGGCTCAGAGGGCTCCGCTGCCCCCCAACATGCCGCCACCACCAATGGGCATGCCTCCCCGGGCACCATACCCCATGGGTGAATGCTGCTCTTACATCTTAGCCTACAGCGTACATCGGGAATGTTTTGGAACATCTTTTTTATTTTTAATAAATAAATTGCCTAATCTAATGGCAAGGCGAGTCAAGTTTACATTTTCTTACATGAGGCAATCCAAAGTGCTTTACAGGAAATCAAAGAAAAAACAAACATCTTAAAGCTTTAAAAAATGTCGTCTAATAAGAAACAAATGTTAACCTAATCTTCCATCTCAAGCTGCAGTCCCCATTAGTCACCGGGCAAACAGTTAATTAGTGAGTCGCTTTAATCAAATTCATCAGTAAACAATTAGGTTTTGGTCCTGATTCAACAGAGCAAATAGTTTCTGCGCATCTCAGGTTTTCAGCAGGTTTGTTCCAGAGTGGAGGACCATAAAAATTAAACGCAGAAGTCTAAATGTACTTCAGATCAGAACCACAGCTTGTTTGTGGTTTAAATGCTGTAATTCCTAATGCTGCATATTCTGACCCCTCTTTTTGTTTCTCTCAGCTCCTCCTGTGCCTCCAGGTATGAGAGGGCCTCCGCCTCCCATGCCTCCGCCTGGCTACGGCGCGGCTCCTCCTCGTCCGCCTCCCTTTGGTTTTCAGAGAGCGCCGCCGATGCCACCCAGGCCCCCTGGTGCCCCTCCTCGGGTGCCTTAAGCGCACCGTGATCCACTGTAGACAGCATGAAACAGCTGCTGTTTAGCTTTTATTTTTTTTAACATGTTCAGGGCTACTCCTGTATCTTTAGTGTTTTCTTTATTTGTTTTTTCATATTTTTTTGATCATTGTACAGATGAATGCAACTTGGCAAATAAATTTTTACTGAAATGTCTTTTTTGGGTGCTTTTGCATGGTTCTTGATCTATCAGAGAAAGAAAATCATTGCATTTTTTCTTTTATTAAAAGACTGATTACTCAGCATGAAGATTCATCAAGTTTGAAATTATTAAATATAAAATGTGAACAAATGCTTTTTGTCAAATGTGTTGTTTTGCAATCATTTAGGGTTTAAATTAATTAATTGCACACCCTGCTGTGTAATTATGGCAATCTTTGATCTGTTTAGCAACTAAGGACTCTTTTGTTCCAGAAATCTGTTGGCTGTATTGTGTCGTCCTGAGAACAGAATTAATGAGCTGCTTGTATTCACTGTTGTCCTGCTGTGACATTTTACCAGGTCATGGAGAGAAAGGAAAGGTGTTAACAATAGGAGCAGTAATTTATGGTTTTATATCAGAAAGGGTGTTAGGCCAGACATGAAGCAAAGAACAAAAGATTTTAAGTGATTTATTGCACTATAATAATCATTATAACAATAAAAGGTACAAGATTGCCCTTGTTTTCAAGCTATAACTTGGCAATATAATGTTTGGATGGATCTCTTCAACATGGAGTAAATAAATATTAATTAAAACTACATTTAAAAGTCTGAAGATTAAAGATGTCCAGAGTTACTTTACAAACTACACTTTCAATTTGTGCTGATTAAAATATTTATTGAGAAGTTGTTTCAGAAATTATCACATGCAAACATTTTTTTCAACAAAATGATACCATTGTAAACGATGCCTAGTTTCTACTCTAAGGAGATGAAGGATTGATAAATTAAGATATTAACGGTATTTTGTAAATCTCCATATTCATGACTTATACTTCTGTATAAGTCATGAATTATGTTCCAACTATCTGGGATTGTGGGTAATTGGTCCTGGAGGCATAAAGCATTCAATATTTAAAAAATATATTTTTATTATTTTAAAATAGTAAAATATTATCACTTTTCTTCCCAGGAATAATTAAAATAATAATTAAATAGTAAAATAATTGCTCATGCTTCTCAATTAAATAAACATTTCTGTTAATGGCATTGTCCTTAAGTTGCACAATAGTAAAATAGATTTGTGTGAAATCATTTAATTAATTAGAAAACATAATTCTTACCAAGAAATTGGAGCAAATGTTGGGAAAACAAAAGCTTCTGAAACATTTGAACTCCGCCATTGTGCTGCTGAAACTTGGTAAGACGCAGGTTCCACCATGTTCTCAAAGGTTCCCATCAACATTATGGAAATGTGATGATTTTGTCCCCAGAAGAAGAAGAAGAAGAAGAAGTACCAGACCGTTCTCTGAGGAGAGTTCACATTTTTCATATGGCGCATCTTCCCCGTGCAGACTGGGGAATCGCGAAGTGGTTGGCATGGTAACAGGAGTCCGGCGCGCTTGCACGTGCGCGTCGAGAGCGCGCACATTTACAACGATGATGTTAATGTCTGGAGATAATGGTGTTTATAAATAAATAAATAAATAATATGTGTGTTAATGCGCTGAACACACATAGATGGTATAAACACATTTTATGCGTCAAGACGAATTATTGAAAAAAAACAAAAAACTGCAATCTTGCGCATATTTGCGCCCACTAAATATGAAGTGCGCTCGTGATGGGATTCTAATGGAGGAGGGGTGGAGGTGGGAGCCCTGTGCATCACAGAGTGTGCGTGGACAGCGTGGGCTTCTCTCTTCTCCAGAGCGCACACACGCAGCATCATCACTCGACTCACAGCAACAGCATCCTCCATCCTCCATCCTCTTCCTCACTATCTCCGGGCTGAAGAGAGGGGCGCTTGCGGGATTTAGGGTAAGCATCAATTTTACACCAATTAAACCTTCGAGTCGCTCGTGGCCTCTTGAAGCGGCGGGCATTTTCCCCCATCTGCGTGTGCGCTTTTCTTTCTCTACGCATTTAAGACATCATGTGAAAAGCGCGATGGGCGTGCTCACCAGCAACTTGCTTCACGCTAAAATTAGGATCGATTTTGTGAATCGAGAAAATCTGATCCAAGTCGTGACGGGCTGCTGCACGGCCGTGTGACTTCTAAGAATGAGCGCATCTGTCAGGAAATATTTGGCCGCGTTTGGCGTACAAGCGGTGTAAAATTGGCCTTGTTAGCGACGTACAGCGGCCTTAAAAAAAAAAAAAAAATCTTGTTGCACTTATTTGCTCTTTATTTCACCCTGTTGCTTCCTGAAGCCAAATAAGCACATCAAAGCTGTTTTCAACAGAAATATAAGGGCAGGTAGTGGAGCCTTTCAGGAATATTTTAGCGCTTTCTTTGGCTGTTGTGATGTTATCAGGTGATTTATTTCCACTCAGAGGATGGGAATCTCTGTACTATAAATGAGATGGTGATGTGAAGACAGGTTGTTCTGGGGAGCTATAAAGCTGATATTGATTGTTTTTTTTGTTTGTTTGTTTTTTTAATGGAGGACAAGCAAGCGGGGGAAAACTAATGGAGGCTTGTCAGTCTGAAGAAAAAATATAGCTATCATTACTCCTCATCATCGTCAGGCCTTCCTCTTCTCCTTTTCTCTCAGCTGAGTGTTTGTGGCGTGTGGAGAGGCTATCTATCTATCTATCTATCTATCTATCTATCTATCTATCTATCTATCTATCTATCTATCTATCTATCTATCTATCTGATCATATATCCTTCTTTCACATATATTCTGTCTCTCTTGTGGCTAAACTGCAAACAGTACTTTTTCTGTCTTTTCTTTTAGTAAATTTCTTTCTTCTCGTCACCTGAAATGGAAAAACCCAAGATGGCTGAGACAGTTCTTCTGAGTCCTGAGCTTTATTATTGCTTGCTGCACAAAGGAGAGCATTGCATCAAATCCCTACACACTCTAAGAACTGCTCTGAACTATTCAAGCTTCAAACTGTCTTTTTTAGCACTTTTCTAAATGTACCCACAAATAACACAATTCAAAGTGAGACACTCTGCAAACACGCTGCGATTTAAAATCAATTCTGTCCGGTCTGACAACTCAAACTGAACAATTTCTATAGCAACTTCCTCTTTGCATGCTCTCAGCATACATTATCCCCTTGATGAAATCACAATTCGCTTAAAGTTATTTGAAAGGTCAGCTGTACTGAAACACACAACATTTCCACCACACCTGCAATCAGATGTTTTGGGGACATTTTGTACCCACTTTGTCCACCATTACCTTAAGGTAATTTTCTATGCTCTACTCAGAGTGTACTGGGAGAAAATGTAGCTAAACCGACTCCAACAGCTAGGATTTACCAGATGTATTTTGATTTGATGATGGGTTATGATGCATTATTTATTTGCATAGTATTAGCTACTATGCAAATAAATAGAAGAGGATTATCGTTTGACCCATTTGAAGCCACTTAAAGTGAGATGTTAAGTGCCATCAGTACACAAATTACTCAGAAGTTGAAATATATCGAAATATCCAAATTCTTGTACCAGAAACTTGAATTTCTGCTTTAAGCTTTCTGTCTCTTAAACTAAAATTAAACTGTATAACCACATAAAATCATCTGCATGCTTAAAGGAAAGCACTCCCAATATTGTTCAAGTAAGACACCTTTTGGGTGCGGGAACTGGGTATAATGGATGTGGGATTATTACGTCCATCTGGGGATATTATTAGGTTTGAGTCCTACAGTTTAGCCTGGCTGACCAGGCCTGGTTGGGTTCCTTTGATCTGTTCTCATCATGCTGACAGGGAAATCTGCTGCCTCATGGCTGGAAATGCTGCCCAGGATGAAACATAAAATATAATTAAATCAACACACATGCAGAAGCTCGCATAAAGGTAGAGCAGTAATTTATTTCACAGTAAAATCAGTTCTTGATACAGGTTGGTATGACCTGTGAAAAACCCGAGAAAAAAATAAGGAACGAAGCACTCAACATCGATATGAATGTCAAATTATTATTATTATTAGTTTTAGTTTTAAGGATTCATTTTGTTTGTTTTTTTCCAGGATGGAATGACCATGTTCAAAATATTAAAATTGAGAATTTGGTTCACACATTTCAATTGATTACAGATTTATTTTTATTGCATGGGGGTTTAAAACATAGAAGATCAGTTTACACTGATGTCTGGTTGAAATTAGTACTGCAGGTTTCACCTAAATCACATACTTTATTTATTTATTTCTTTATTTATTAGCAATTTAAAAGTTCTGATTTAATTCTGGTAAAAGGAAATGGCAATGTTTTTTTTTAATTGGTTGGTTTCCTGGCTTAGACCATTAAAGGTAATAAATCTTTAATGGAAATAAAGCCAGGGCTTTATTGACCCCTTTCTAAAAGCTTAGTTCATCCTTTTCAAAACTAGTTTGAAATTCCTCCTGCAGCACTCAGTTGTCTCTCTCTCTCTCTCTCTCTCTCTCTTTCTCTCTCTCTCTCTCTCTCTCTCTCTCTATATATATATATATATATATG